>JAUMHP010000083.1:3182127-3193202 GCA_032361065.1 Enteromius trimaculatus
AAGGGCTCAATCCTAGCTTTACTGGCACAAGGATTCAGTGAGCGTCAAGTTGCTTCTATCCTTAAAATTTCAAAGAAGGCCGTTCACAAAAAAATGAAACAAACGTGCATTGTTTCTATTAGTGAGATTAACAGTTTTAAGAATAAAACCCAAAAGAAACTGCAATCTCTTATGTTTTTTCCAGAGCTGTAAATGTTAGGCCTATATGTGGTGGTGGGACCATAAAATGCCAGGGCCGATTTTTACTCCCAGTCCAGCCCTGTGCCAATTCGTACTAATTTGTACGACCTCACTCGTACGATTTCATACGATTTGTCTAAAATCACATGATGGGTAGGTTTAGGGGCGGGGTTAGGTTTAGGTCATTCGTACAAATTCATACGAATTGCCATCTCGTAAAATACATACGATTTAGAATAAATCGCATGAATTCGTACGAGTGAGGTCGTACAAATTTGTACGAATTTGCCACCTCGTAAAATACGTACGAATTGCCGTGAGATCAGGTTGTATAAATCACACTGAGTTAAGTTTTTTGAAAACCCAAATATGCACTTAGTTTCCTGTAAGGGGTAGGTTTAGGTGTAGGGTCAGTGTAGGGCAATACCACATACAGTTTGTACAGTAGAAACATCATTACACCTATGGAATGAAAACATAAAACCCAACATGTGTGTGTGTATATATATATATATATATGTATATATATATATATATATATATGAATCATTTTTGCAACAAAGCATTTTAATGTTCCATGAACAGACTGCTAGGAATGTACATCATTTAGTTGCTAAATCCCACAATAGCCATAAGAAAATGTCATTTTAGTCACTTTTATCCTGCACCAGCACATGTCAGTCTTTCATAGCATTCAGAGAGTTTGCTTTGAAGAGCATTACTTTATCTAAGTTAAACATTTAATGTTGAAATGAGAATTATGTGGTAATTTACTTGTCCTCATACTGTTTTTGCTTGCATAATGTCAAAGCTGTTTCTTTTTATACAACAAAACTTCTAATAAATAAATAAATAAATAAATAAATAAATGTCATACTGTCATGCTCAAAAAAGAACAAGCAGACTCTCACATTAGTCTATGCTGTGTTACAATTCTTCTGAAGATATTTGATAGCTTTGTGTGTGAGGAACAGATGGAAAGTCATTTTTCCATAGAAAAGTCCTCCCATCTGCCTAGGAAAGATTTATGACAGGTTAAGCAATATAATTGGCTCTTGTGTGTGATAGTGACTGTCAATCTTTTTGAATGGGATTTAAGGTCTGTGGTGGTAGGAACATTTTCTGTGAATAATTGTTTCTCATAGAAATTAAACTAAAAGTCTCCTGCTTCTTAAATTTTGCTCTTGGGCATAAAGTCCTGTGTAATCTTTTGTATGTTTCTCCTTTATGTTTGAAAGAGATCTTTACAGTCTCACAAACCGTGTTTTTATTTTCCAAGATACAAAAATTTGATATTGAATGTCAAAAAATTATTATTCTAAATAATTCTAAATATTTAAAAAATAATTATTCTAAGACCTAATTTGAGGCAAGCTAATGGTGTATTTTTACAATACATTGCAAAAAATAGTAAAATTAATTAAATACATAAAAATAAAAATAGTTGTATTATTGTTCCAATACATAGATTTATGATCAGCTCATCATAATTTTAAATATTGAATACCTTGCTGAAAGTGATGAGAATTTACCCTTCAGAGAACCTGTGTGATTGCCACTATACTCATTTCCTGTTTTATGAAGTTAATTAGTGAAATGTCATCTTTGAAAGATGAGAGTGTGGTTGTAAACAATCAAAGTAAGATCAAATTGTGTATAAATATCATAAATCAGTCCCCATTGTTGTTGTATACAAAGGCATCATCTGAATATTGCGAAGGATTTTATCAACAATCAAGTTGCTTGCAGCTGTTCATTAGCACAGGGACTTTTTGAATGTGTTTTATGAGCTGTAGCACCACTGTAAATAATTTCCTGCTTTGCTTCATTATACTGCTGATATCTTGCTAATATTAGATAAATGTGTGTGAGAGAGAGCATTTAAGTCCAACGACACATTCTGGATGATGTGCAGCTTCCCATGTGTTCTATTAACGTGAATTTCAAAAAAAAAAATATGTATTACTAAAATATTTTGTAGGTTGATTTTACCCTTTAATGTTTTTTTTTTTTTCTTTTTTTTAATTATTATTATTATTATTGTTGTATTTTATTTTTTTAATTAAAAAATGTGATGCTAACAAAAATTTTGCCATTTATTTCAATGGCTGTAGCTCAGCTGGTGCATGAAAAGTTAAACACATTCAGATGACCGAACATATTATATACAACATTACAGAGGCCCGTT
This sequence comes from Enteromius trimaculatus, assembly GCA_032361065.1. Classification (NCBI taxonomy): domain Eukaryota; kingdom Metazoa; phylum Chordata; class Actinopteri; order Cypriniformes; family Cyprinidae; genus Enteromius; species Enteromius trimaculatus. The sequence continues at coordinate 3,184,496 of JAUMHP010000083.1, forward strand.
TCAGAAAGGAGGTTAAGTGAAAACTCAGAGTATGTCAACCAGAGCCGGCGCCAGCCGAGTGCTGAAGAGAAGGCATCTGAAATTCAAAGAGCGAATCATATTATCATATTAATGCAAATATAGCTCCCAAGTAAGAAAAAACATATAGCTATGGTACATTGCTTAAGTTTTTCCACAAATGCGGACACGTAACAACACCATCAAACGCAATTTATGCCTGCTACCCTATGTTTGTTTAACAGAGTATTAAAACAACCTGACAGCACTGACAACTGTGACTAATCATCAAACTCTTTAAAACACAAGCAAAATATTTAATCATACCTTTAGCCTCAGTAGAGCTGCAATCTTCTCTTCGATGAGTGAAACCTCCTCAGCAGTAACTCTTTCCATTCTTCACTGAACTTTCTACTAAGGTCATTTTTGAATGCCAACTTGATCAGATGTGCTTTTCGTCTATGCAACATGCTGCGTCGGTGCTCAGAAAATACATACTTCAATGTTGAGAAAGAGTTCTCGCACATAGCAGTCGAGGCCCCAAATGGTGAACTGGAACTCTACCATTTCGGTGTTCGTTAAATCCAGTAGTGGTTTCACTTTCCCGGCATCCAAAAAGTTCTTACTTCCAGGGTCAAGTGCATCCAAAGCTGACATGTACTGGCTATTACGTTCGCTGAAACGCACTGACATTTCTCTGAGAACAGAGTAAATAATGTTAAAAAACTACCGCCTACACTCCTGTTTTATGTTCGATTCACGCTGGCTAACACTTTCATTTACAATACAGTCCTGCAGAGACTTGCTGGCCTGTCGGTGCCGTTTTGGAGCAGTAGGAAACGCATCATCTGAACATTTTATGCTTTCAGTCCACAGTTTTCGTTAACTCTGCATCCGATCGTAGACTTTCAATGCATGAAGAAGCGCTGCGAATGAGCTGAACTGCTGTCATTAGATCAGTTTGTTCAGCTTGCAGCATTCTATTCAGTGGATCCATCAGGCCCAAAACTTTGTACATCACACAGGAAATAAATTTGAAAGCTGGTTCTGTGATGGCTTTGTGTAGTCCAACAGCTTCAAATTTTATATCAGCACCTTTTCTTGTGGTCGCTATTTCATTCAGAAACTCGACAAGTGTGTTGTGCAATTTCAACACCACAGACACTGTATTAAGGTGTCCTGTCCATCGTTGATCCAGCAGCCATTTAAGCTTCTGTCCCATGTACTGTGCAGCTACAGTGGGCTTTCTCAGAAATTTGTAAAGGCATTGCAAACGTCTTCTACCGCGCTCTCGGATGAAACAGCATGTACTATGACCAAATGTAACTGATGATTAAAACAATGGATGTAGGTCACTTCTCTGTTTAACTTGTTTTGAATAAGTTTTTGCATGCCTCCTTCTCTTTTAGACATTACACTGGCCCTGTCATAACACTGACTTAGTATTTTACCTGTATCAAGACCAACGTCTGCCAGCTCTTCAAGCACCATGTTACTGAGTGACAGGGCATCACACTTGTCTGTGGTCAACATTGACAACAGTCTCTCTTTTACGGAGCAGCTCTGGTCTACATATTGAAGAACAATTGAGACATTCTCACTGCCCGTTGGGTCCTTTGTTCCGTCAACTTTAACTGTAAACCATGACTCCCCAACATCTTTCACAATGTGCTCTGTTACGATTGTACTCATCAGTTCAATTAAATCCTTTCGAACATCGCGTGATGTGTATGTCGCATTTTTTGGAATTGTACTGAAGGCCTGGGCTAGCTCTTTGTTTTTTCTTAGTGTGTAATCAAATAGTGACAGGAACAATCCACTGCCTGCCTGTCCTCTGTCTTCCACGGAATCAACTGCACCCCTCAATGGCAGTTCGTTTGAAACCAGGAATTCGATAATGTCAATAATTGCAGAAACATAGAGGCGGTTTCGAGAAAGCTGATCTGAATTAACCTACTAGGGTTGAAATCTCCTTTCCTGTTGTTACGACCCGTGGCTCAAAGGGAAGCAACAAAGAAGGGACGCACGGAAACAAGGAACTGGATAGGAAAAGGCTTTATTAAATTTAAACATAATTTAAACATAAACATAATACTCTTTAACGAAACGAAAAAGGAAGCAACAAAATATAATAATGTTCCTGCATTCGTCAGAGTCAGTGTGTAGCGCAAGATGCCAGGATGCAACATTGTAATATACTGTTGGTGCAGTGTAAAATGTGTTTGAAAGTAACCAAACTAAACTAAACAAAATTCCTCCCAAAGTACAAAGCCCCCCCATGTGCCTCAACAATCGTTCTTTTAAGGCATCACCCAGAGCGTAGCGGCAGGTGCAATCAGTCCGCAATCGCCAATCACGTCACAGGCTCAATGAAGAGGCCGTCAAAGACGGGACCGTCACACTGTGGAACATCGCAATTGCTGCTCTTTCCAAATAGTCATGCATGCCAGATGCTCTTTACTCTTAGCATGTCTCTGAAATCCCTTTGCTTTAAATGTCGCGTGCTTCCAGTTGTTAAAACCAGTACTTGTAAACACAGAGTCACTCTTACCAAATTTCCGACAAGGGAAACTAAATGCCGAATCTGCTTACTCTGAATATTCTAGCCATTCTCTCTCATTGTACCAGCTCAGAGAAAATGACCGCTTACAGTCATTTTTATGTTGTTGTTTTTTTGGAAACTGCTTGAGACGAACCTGGACTGGCTTGTCTTTACCGAGGTCCGGAGACGGTGAATCCTTGCTTTTGACGGGCTGAGTCAGAGGTACTAGTAGTAGCTGCAGGTTTTTTTCTTTTTAATCCACTTTTGAATGTCCATGATGAAATCAATTCATGCAATATGCAAACTTGAAATTATTTAATGTTCATAGCCTAGCCTTCGAGTTTGCTTTCCGTAATGCAAGAAATTTTACATGATGTTAGGTTGGGTGAGCACACATAATCAAACGACCAATCAAAATTTGACCTTGCCTATCAGATTCTATAATTAAATATTGCTATTTTAGCTTATTCTTCAATATAGGATGACAATACACTTCTCAAATGTGATTTCTTAATAGTACATTTTATTATTAAAATCAACTTTAACATTAATGGTGCTCTGAAGGGGCGGGATAGTGCTGGTGAGGGGGCAACGCCCCCCCGTGGTGCGGGCCCTGATGTTAACTCTGAAATAAGAGAAACTCTTGGTTACCCTTTCAGTCAAATCACTTCGACGTTACATATGGGATATCGCATGAGAGACCAATCGTCTTCGAATCTTTTGGAAAAGACCAATGAATATTGGCGTGAAATAATTACAGCCAGGTGCACCTTATCACAGCGTGAGTATAAGAGGGCACGGCTGGATTGCACATGCAGCTTTTCGCTTTCTGAGCCTCGTCTGATGTATCGAGTGCTGGAGGAGAACACTTTTATATTCAGAGTTCCTGTCCGAGTTCATGCTCTCTCGTCATTGCAGCATATTCAACTGGGCAGCTGTCAACGGACCCGCGAGACTGGCAGCCTTTTTAAAGGCTCAGAAGAGTGCCAGTATTTTTGCTCGTCAGCAAGAGACCTCACCTTTGAGTGCACGCAGTGCCACGAGAGGTCTCTCCTGCGCAACCGGGCGTCAAAAAAGAACAATTTCATCACCGTTTCATAGCCATTCTCCGGAATGTCTATGCGACCGTGCGTTTCTGAGTGCGGCAGTTTCCTCACCTCCTCAGACGGACACGATCGCTGTCTCTCTTCTACCACCATCCAAGGCACGTAAGACCTCGTCTGCTTTCGCGGGCCGTGCTTACCATGCAACCGGGCAGGCTGCTACCGCCTTGCACGCTTTGGCTACACTCCAAGTGTTCCAAGTCAAGGCACTGCACGAGGGTGGATCTGACCAGGGAGTTATACCGAAACTCCGTGCCGCAACCGACTTCGCTCTTTGGATGATGAAGGTTGCCGCACGTGCCATTGGTCAGGTGATGTCCACACTAGTGGTTCAGGAGCGACACCTCTGGCTTGACCTTGCTGAGATGGCCGACTTTGACAAAGCCCGCTTTCTTGACGGGCCCATCTCGCAGGTTGGCCTCTTCGGCGACACTGTTGAGGGCTTTGCCCAGGAGTCCTCAACAGCCCAGCAGCAGGCGGAGGCAGTTGGACAGGTCCAATCCACCCACCCTGGAGAATGGCGGCTCCACCTCAGTTAGTCCAGCCGTACTGGCCCTCCTGGATCTGGTTTTCAGACCTAATGCTCCTCGCGGCAGCCCCTCCCTGGAAAATCCCCTTTAGGAGAGACCTCCTTTTTCAGGATATGGGCATCTCTGGAACCTGCACGTCTGGCTCCTGGACGGGATGCAGCAGATCTCTCCGGCTTGCCAGCAGCCATGATCAACAGTCTAGAGCCCCCTCTACAAGGCAGGCCTACGCTCTGAGATGGGGTCTGTTCGTCGTGCTTGCCTTCCTGCAGGACAAGTTGGAGCGCAGGCTGTCATCTTCAACTATTAAAGTGTATGTTGCTGCCATCGCAGCATACCATGATGCAGTGGATGGGCAATCCTTAGGTAAGCACCAACTCATCGTAAGGTTACCCTCTTGGGACCTTGCCCTCGCCTTAACCGGGCTGCGGCTTGCTCCATTTGAGCCCTTAGCATCAGTCGAGCTGAAATACCTGTCACTAAAGACAGTGCTCCTGATTGCTCTGGCCTCCATCAAGAGGGTCAGTGACCTCCAAGCCTTCTCTGTCGACAAACTGTGCCTAGTGTTCGGCCCGGCTGACTCTCACGTATCACTGAGACTTTGGCCTGCCTACTTGCTCAAGGTTCCTACCATACCCTTCCAGAATCAGGTAGTGAACCTGCAAGCTCGGCCCCAGGAGGAGGCAGACCCGGCCTTAGGGTTGCTGTGTCCAGTACGCGCACCTCAGTGTAGCCTCCTCCTCAGCGTTAGTACACGGTGCCTTATAAGCAGATATCTGTAGAGCTGCGGGCTGGGCAACACCAAACACCTTCGCCAGGTTCTACGACCTCCGCGAAGAGGCTGTGTCTTCCCATGTCTTAAACCAGAGTAGTAGGTAGCGGGAAGACCGGCTGGTTTTGGCTTGCTGCTGTGCATCTCAACAGTTTTTTGCCCCGCAGTCGGACTCAGAGTGGAGTCAGGATGTGATCCACTGGATTTCCTTCACCAGTGGTTGTGGCTAATATTTTTGTTCCACAGTCAGCCAGAAGGCTGTGTTTCCCTTCACTTATATCCGTATCGTGTCGATATAGTGCATTCCCTAAAATTTTCCATGTAGAATACCTTTTCATGTCTCCACCCCCTAACCCATGCTACAGCTTTAAATCTTAAACTGAAGCTGGCATCCCGACGGGGTCCCAAGTGTGATCCCCAGGGCGTTGGGATGGTTACATGCAGACTCTCCTGTTGACACGCTGCAATACAGCCTGCTGGCACCGGTGTCTCCGCGTAACGCGGCTCAGGGTCGTGGCTCTTCCACAGGTGTTCCCATATGTAGCGTCGAAGTGATTCGACTGCAAGGGTAACGTCTAGGCTACGAAAATAAACCTACGTTCCCTGAAGGAGGGAACAGAGACGTTACATCTTTCTGCCACGACCCTTGATCACGCTGAAGCCAACTCGGCTCCTCAGCGAAAACCTGCATGTGCAATCCAGCCGTGCCCTCTTATACTCAAGCTGTGATTATTGCACGCCAGTATTCATTGGCCTTTTCCAAAAGATTCGAAGACGATTTCAAAATGGCAGGTTTGTCAAACTCGAGAAAGCAGGGTAAGTAAAGCCTGTTTGAGAGACTCTTACAATTAGTCAATTACCGTGGTAACTTACTCTGTGAACCTAACCTGGTCAGGAGCAGGTTTTATTCTCTAAACTCGTTTATGTCGGTCTCCTTCACTTTTAAAGATGAAGCAGTATTTCTCACCTTAGCCTTAGTCATTCAGGGCTGGTTTCCCGGATAGGAATTAGATTAAGCCAGAACTAGACCTTTGCTAATTTAGGAAATTTAAGATTTTTTAGAAACATGTCTTACAAAAATGCATTATCTGTGAGCATTTTAAGACCAAACAATGGCAATAATGTATTATAAGATATCTCAGTGCAAGCCTTTTCCAGTTTAGACAGCTCTTAACATTTATTTTAATCTAGGACTAGTCTTAAACCCTGTTCGAGAAACTGCCCCTCAATGCCCACATTTCAGACACACACAGAGAACAAAGTTACGAGAATTGTTTGTCCTTTTTTGGAGGATCCCATAGATAAGGAGGCTGTATTAATTCGAAGAGAAGTACATTTACGTCGGACAAGGACTTTGAGGCCCAGAGTGGATTTTTTTGTCTTTTCCCCATTTTACAGTTTTTCATTGCTATCAATTACATATATCCATAATCTAACCCATTCTTACATTACTAACATCACCCATCATGGCCATGCTCTTACATTCCACCAGATACTATGTATTTACATTTCTTGGCTAATATAAGCTTCTATATTGGGTATGTTCTTTTTAATACCTGTAGGATTGCACCTACAGGAAAATTTTAATTAGATTCAATAACATATTTTTGAGTTTTACATTTGATATTTCTGCAAAAAATAAATAATTAGCTTCAATTCTCTGACCTTCAAGAGGGACATGTACTGTAACTAGATTAATGGGATTATTACTCGTTCTAAAAACAATTTTTAGTACTGCTTATATTCTAAATGTCATATCAACCTCTACCACTTGATCAATAAAAAGACAGACACACAAGTGCACTTTAAAAACTTTTAAAAACTCAATTTGTGAAATGTTATCTGAAACTGATAAATGTGAGTAAAAGTCTGAACCTTACATTTACAACCTTAAACATTTCCACTGAACATTAAGTTAAGGTTATATGCATTCTTGTTTTGTCAAATTTGTTGTAGAAACTATGCAGTAGCTTATTTTATGTAATTTAATGCAATTTGATCTGAAATAACTTCAAAATGATGGCCAATTCCAAACTTTTTCCAGTGAAAAGTCAATAAACGGCACACATTACATTACTTATTTTTTATTATACTTAAATATTTAAATAATTTAAATGTAAACTGATGCATTAACTTAAGCAGCTATGTTTTCCCACTCTAACTGTCTCTGTTTTGCTGATGCAGTGGTGTTGCTTTTATTTTTAAATATGTGTTCATATTTGCTGTAACTTTGCATGAGAACATCATGTTCAGCTGGGGAAAAAATGCGGATCTCTTTTTTTTTTTTTCTTCAGCTGTTGCCATGGTGACTCGTAATATCTGCGCTCCATTGATAATGCCTTTTTATAGTGGCGGTGTACAGGCTTAACTCTGAATTAGTCTACTCGGAGTTGATTGACCTAACTCAGATCAGCTGTTCTGAAACCGAAAACTCTTTTTAATCTCTGAGTCAACTCAGAGTTCAAGTTTAAACTCTGAGTTGGTTGAACCTCCTTACTGAAACAGGCCCCTGGTAAGGATTATTTGCATGTCTTAGTAATTTATTTATTTTTATTTTCAGTAAGAAGACAAAACTTTTAAGTAATGGCCAAAAGTAATATCCTGGTTGATGAAAGAAACCCAGGAGGCTGAAAATCACCTCAACAAGTGAACCTAAGTCTTAAATAAGATGTGTAATTGTAAAAATAATCCATCCACTGAAAGGAAAGTATTGAGGAGCTTGTTTGGATATTTAACATGTAATATTTTTATAATGATCCCAAACACACCACCAAATTCATGCAAAAAAGGTGTTTTATGATCTAATTGAAAATCTTTGGAAACTTAAATTGAAGCTGATGAATGATTAATAGCTCAGGAAATATTTAATGAGGCTTTGCAAGAAATTTTGCATGACACACATGTAAAGCTTACCAAGTTTAGTGTTTTCTTCTTTCCAATGTAACATGCAACTCATATTTTGGCAAATAGCTGCTCTGAACATCAATATCTGCAATTACTTTAAGTACAACTGAAGAAAGGACATTTGCATTTCCTACATTTATGGCAGTAGTTCCCAACTTCATTCCTGGAGGCACACCCAACACTGCACATTTTGGATTATTACTTATTCTGCGATCCAGACAACCCATAACCCGTGTTTTTCCAACCTTCTACCTGTGAAAGTGCACTGGAATGGCAGTCAAACCCATGACCCATGAACTCTTACTAGTTCTAGTTAGAACTAGTACTAGTATGTACTCCCAGCTCCGAGTTTCGACATCACATAACAATGGCAGCCCCTACGAATGCGGTGTTTATGCAAGTAGTAAAATAAAATAAAAAAGGATAACAGCTTCTCTTGCCTTATGTGGCTTTTTTCCTCCTCCGTTTCCCTCAAATAAGCAAGGAAAGAAAAGAAATGATTGTAAATGAACATAAGCCCCGTGCGGTCTGCCACGATGATTTGTTTACATCTAGTTACCACAATTCCTTGTGTAGGACTAATAATAAGTAGTCAAATAACACTAAACAATATACGGAGTTTAGATCAAGTGGAAGTTTTGAACTAAGTCGTTGGAAACGTTTAGTTTTACCGCGATTGAGAACGTTAGATCTAAAATGGCGGATAAGCGTGCAATAAAAGAAAAAAACCTTTCAACGTGATCTGTTTATAAATGGTTAAGGAAAGTAGACAGGGGGCCTATTTTAGAAAGGAGGTTCAAACAACTCGGAGTTTAAACTTGAACTCTGAGTTGACCAATCCAGAGATTAAAAACTCAGAGTT
>JAUMHP010000083.1:3199926-3216402 GCA_032361065.1 Enteromius trimaculatus
TGATATATATATATATATATATATATATATATATATATATATATATATGAAGAATGGCAACTCTGTTTGGATTGGAAATCATAGACATAAATACAGTAGCTGCATACCTAGTATATTAAAATACAGATGTCTTCCATTACAAGTAATGATCCTTTTGTCTCTGCCACATTTATTCAGCCTACTTTACCCCCATACAGTCAGTCATAATTAACTCTGTCATCACGGCTGGTAGCCTAGCAGGCCATTAGAGGCCTGAAGTTGCTTGTCCCGGCCCTTTGCTCTAATGCATTATCAGGCCGAGGTACATCACCTCTGGATTGCTTTGTCAATAAGCTGACCGGGCCTGACCTGGCTTGGGCATCTCTAACCAGACAGCCTGAGTGACAGGTTGAAGATGGCTGATAATTCACAGAAATTGGAAGTGTGAAATCTTTAAGGGCCACTTCTCACGGCTGCCAAATGCCAGGGTATCTCTCCATCAGTGTACTGTTCTCACAATCCCAGGCATTGTTAATGGTGGCCTGTCTGTCCATCAAGACCTCGCTTCTACTGGGATTTATTCCCTGTTTGCTTCCTTATCTCCGCTGGCTGGTTGCACTATCCTGGCCTAACGTGACTGCTGTGTACTTGTATACGTGTCTGCGTGTGTGTGTGTGTGTGTGTGTTTGTGTGATTCAGCTGAAAGGAAATAGGCTACAGCATGAGTATGGCCTCACCCTCTTTTTCTCACTTTCCTATCTGTTGTCAAGTTAGAGTACTTTTAACACCTTCTGCCTTAAAGGAACGGTTCACCAAAAAAAATTTAACTCATCCTCATGTTGTTCCAAATCTAAGATATTTTAATCAGTTTTTGTCTATACTACAAAAACAACAACAACAATGAGCTCTGAAATAATTTATTGGGTGCCATTGTTAATTATGATTGAGGATAATTCACTTGCATCCATGTCTGTGTATAGTCTTCATAAGCTAGAAACCCATTTTCACTTGAAATTAACATTAAAACAAACGTAATTGTTAAAATATGTATTGAAATCACATTGTTGTTATAAATAAAGTAATAATTATAAGTAAATACATAAAAAAATGATCAGTTGAACTTTCCTAGAATAACAAAAATAGTTAAAACAAATACAAAACATGTTATAAAAATGTCAGAAATTTTACAAAATTACTAAAAAGTTATATAAATTGACAATGAAAATTGAAAATATACAAACTAGTCCTGTCAATCGATTTAAAAATTGCGTTTAATCGCAGTCGTGGACAAAACAGCCAAACTGTGTGGGAAAACCAGTGTACCTGGCAACACTGATCGCTGTACCCGTATCACACAGATAACCTTCCTGCATTGACGGCAAGAAGTTGTGGTCAAACCTTACTGAACGATTAATTTGCATTAAAAAAAATCAACGCATTAATATTAATTGCAAGTGTAAACCAGTTAACAGCACTAGTAAAAACTAAATAATACAAACTACAGTATAATCTCAGTGATCCTAAAATAACAAAGTCACAATTAAGAGGAATAAAGTCACAGTTTTAAGAGAATGTTTCAGTTGTAAAAACAAAATGGTCTTCTGTTTATAGAAAGTATTTTAACATTTTCTATGTCATTGCTAGGAATGAACTCCTTTCTGTATTCTGTGAACTGTTCAGTACCAAGCAAAGATCTAGGCCATTTTATTACTTTTATAATTAGAGTCAGACACATTTAAACAGCCTAAAAATTAAACCATATTTGAGGTTAATTATTAGGATGATAATTAGCTGCGTGATTAAGAAGATAAGAAAAGAAACAATATTTTACTTGTTAGATTTGGTCAAAAATACAAAATGGCACAGTCTCCTCATGGGTCCCGACTGGGATGGAATCAAATATTCATGTCAGTTTGACATACTACAGTTAATATTGCAGTCAGTGTGACTGGCAGCACCGATTAATATAAATTTATCTCTATACAACATGCAAGATAGCATGGACGATTAGTGATGTTAAAAACTATTGCAATGTGGATGGACATGTTTCACAAGCTCTTTATCATGATTTCCCTATGAATGGTGACCATATTTTAAAACAAAAATATATTGGGAAGTCTGTATGTACATAGCTTTACATACACTATAAAGTCTCTACAATAATACGGAAGAACATCACTTCATGGAATGTTTAGAATCCGAAATTGTACGGCAGAAGCTGTTTCATTTTTAAACACGCGTTTTGTTTGTACAACAAATGAAGCTGAACAATACGACTTGCTCCATACAGCAGAAATAATGAGCAGCGCGCTGAAAAGCGACTGTCAGCTGCTTCTAGCCGAGGAAGCTCCCTCAATCTGACACGAACGCTCAGAGATGTGAACTGGATGTTGAATTGCACTGAACAAACCCCGACTATTCCGACCCTCACGCTGTCACTCATTCTACTTTCACCACATGCAAACCAGAGAGTTCCCACTCGCTCTCTCCAACGGAAACTATCTCTCTCTGCTGGAACTAAAGGAGGTGAGAGAGATGGAGCAAAAACAAATGGCAGAGAGGGAGTGGGTGATGGGAAGAAGAAACAGGAAGTGAGGGGGAGAGATTGAGAGAGGGAAAGACACTCCACATCTGTTAATCCAAAGAAGCTTAGTTAGGCTGAGAGTTTGTCCTGTATTTGTTTGTAGGATGGAAAGCCATGGGAAGAGAGAGACACTTCCATATTTAGCTACTGAGAGGTTTAAAATCTCAGCCAGCCTTTACTGTCACAGGAAAGTGAGTTCCCAGGCCGACACATCTCAAGCTGTTCAAATACCCATTAGGATGTTTTGTTTCCCATGCGCGCCGACAAAAAACGAAACAAAAAAAAGAAAAGAAAAAGAAACGGGAGCGAGGGGAAGCCGATGGAAATTTATCAACAAACTTATGTGATATTTAATGATCCTTGTATGCGGAGGGAAAGACCACAGCCTGATTCGCCTCTGCCAAATACCGATCCCCTAACTTAATTTCCTGCCCAATTGCTGTTTTATAGTGCATAGTACAGTGATACCAGCTAGTAATATAGAAAACAGATTGCCTGTGCAGCCATGTGGATCAGACTGTTACGGGGCTGGGGAGAACCTGTAGTCTCTAGGGGGGGTCTGTCGGTGGGCTTCACTAAACCAACAAACCCAGGCGCTTCCCTCATCCCTGACTGGCAGCAGCTGGCTGGATTGGGAGGAGATTGAGATTCCAGAGCTGGAACTGTCTCAGAGACGTACTTTGAGGTTTAACTTCGGTGGCGTGTAGACAGTTTTGATACGTTTATTATTGGAGAATACCCTTGTGCATAATTGCTGCCTATAGAAGTAGAGAATGACTGATTGTGTAGATTTCTCAGAACGTTTCCGATGGTTTGTTAAACTTGAGCTGTTTACAGCAAAGTTGAGTGCATTTTACAAGTAATCAAAGTCAGCATAGGATACGCAAAAGTTTGGTTGTAAAGTAGCCGATTTTTTCAGCAAGCTCATGTCTAATTAATTTGGATTTTAATCTACCACTTGAAAGTAGGGCTGGGCGATATGGCTGAAAACTGTATCGCGATATCAGTGTTTCTTATCGGCCGATATCAGTAATTATTGATATTTTTTATGACCCATTTAAAATAAGGACCAGGAGAAAAACATTTAGCATTTCCACATTTAGGAAACTTAACCCTCCTCTGATCATAATCAGTTATTAAGACAGAAATGTCACCAACCATGGAAATCTCGAATAATTCAAATGTAAATGCCACTGTTATATCTTTGTACGGTTTAGATTCTTTGTCGTAAGGCACTAATGCAGAGTACCTCTCCATGGCGGTCTGCTGCTTGTGCGGTGCTGAAGCTACAGATATTGTTGGTTGAATACAGCTGTGCTCCGAAGGGTTAGCGCGCCTAAGGTGGTACATCAGGTTCGTGGTATACAGTCTTGGCGGGGTATACAGTCTTTTTGGGACTGACCCTATCAAATGCAGGCAGAGCCGGAAAGAGAATTGATTAGGTCGTCTATCGAGTCTTACGAGTCTTTCGAGTCGTTCTTTCTTTTGGCTTATGGGGCTGTCATGTCACGTGATGAACAAACGACTAAAATCCAAAGACTTGAAACAGGTGAATTAATTCCAGTAAGAACCTTTCTCAATGCTCATGCACGACTGAGCGAATCACTCCCCGAGATGACTAGTTCTCCCCAAGTCACATTAAAGATTCGTTCAAAATGAACGAATCATTCAAAAACGACCCATCACTGCTGTTTTCTTCGAATGAAGGATAAAAAATATAACGTTTTATCAAACACATTTTTTGTTGTGCTTATCACAATACATATCGTTATCGTTTTATCACCCAGCCTTACTTAAAAGACAGTTCAATAATTTAACAAACTATTAAGTATGTGAATGCATCTTAAATCTATATTTTTTTATTGTTTAATGCTACTAAACAATACAGTAGTAAATATATCAAACGGTTTAAGTAATTCAGTCCTTACAAAAAATGTAATAAATAAATCTGTAGCACTTTAGAATAGGGAACACTTACCAACTAATGAACTATTAACTACAATTTTTCTCTCAATACATTTGTAATTTGCTGCTTGTTAATAATTAGAAAGGTAGTTGTGAATTTATTAACGTAGTTAATTAGTACTAATAAGTGGCTAATATCCTAGTAATATGCATGCTAATAAGAAACTAGTTTAGAGACCCTAAAATAAAATGTTACCAAAAAAACATAATCTATTGTTTGAAATTAACAAATCGTCACACTTTATTTTAAGGTTCAGTTCTCGCTACATTAATAAACCTTCACTTCACTTTCATATGCATACTATGAAGAAAGTTTATTCTGCCATTGACTGTAGAATCCTGCTCAGAATACTGTATATGTGCACAGATTATGTGTGGTCCAACTGTATACAGTTCAGTTCAAAAGTTTACATGCACCTTGCAGAATCTACAAAATGGTAATTATTTTACCAAACAAAGAGAGATCATACACAATGCATATCATTTTTTTTTTCTTTTCATTTAGTTATTTTGAACTCAACTGTAAATGCAGTAATTGCAATAAAAAGTGAATGCCAGCTGCCATGTTTGCGGTTTTATCTTCTTGTGGTACTAATAGGAGTGCTGTGTTGAGATCTCGCTCACATGTTTGTGAGTGTGTTGAGTCATTTTGACCTGATCCAATGATACTTACATACTAGAGTTGTGTAATGAGCATGCCTTTGAGAGCTGTCATTATGATGTCAGTACATCATATTTTTGCAAATGTACTTTAAAAGCCCTATATTGGTTCTTAAATTAAGATGGCCCTATTCATTTGTGTTTAGTGCAAAACCTCTAATACTGAACAACTGCAGGCATGCCATCTGAGGCAAATACAGCAACTCAAACCACAACTAAAATTATAGGTATTCCAATGAGCCTAATACTGGTAAATCTTAACAGCAGGAAACAATATATATTTTTTTACAACAAAACTGCTTGTTTACATTTGCTAGTGTGTAATATATCTTAGATCAAAGATAGAAATGCATGGAAAAGGTACATTCGTGTTATAGTGGGAAAGAGGAAATGGTCTGTCCCTATAGGCAGAGGTAGGATGTAAAACGATCTCCCTTCAAAGCACATCGCAAGGGTTTCTGCCAAGAGCCGCCAGAACTGACCCTTGAGGCACTGCCAGTGTTTCTCATAACCATTCCACAGAATTAATCTTCCAATCTTGGCATTATCACTTCTTTTATATATATATATATATATATATATATATGTGTGTGTAATTTCATCCTCCCCCTCGCAGGGCAGTGGGAATTATCTTTTGCTTCCTGCATTCCTCAGATGTGGCAAGGGCTGGCCTGAGTTCACTGGTTTGTTTCATTGTTTTGTTTTAATGCCAGTGCATCTTTTTCGGGGGAGTACTTCCGAAAGTACATATCCTTTGTTTTGTTTTCCTCATCATACAGTATTTAAACGGCATTGCTGTCTGGTCCTTTAAAGCGTTTCTTCACTCTGTTTACTGCACAGACATACAGCCTATGCTATATTTCCCCATCACCTTTTGCTGGTTTATCACTCCGGCGTGAAATGGAGGCCAATAAATCATATTTGTTCTCTCAGAGGTACATAAATTGACATATGAGCTCATAAATTGTGGATTTACTGCTTAAGATAAGTGAGGAAAATTGGTTGTGTGTTTTGAGCCAATCACTGAGCCATTTTATTTGATTTTCCAGGTCCTTAAAAACATTGCCTCTCTTACAGCCATAATTTGATATTGCTGTATAACTCCAGGCCATCATTTAAGAGGTCCATTTGTAAATGTTTAAAATGAAAACACTAGTGCTGTCCATGTTTGCACGTCCGTATCCACAGACAGAACCCTGCCAGGCTGTGCTGACTACTTTTGCAGCACCCTGTTCCTCTTTAAACACATTTTTTTTCCCCTCCTTTCAGTTTCTACTTTTTTCCTTTGCTGGATTTGCGCGCAGAAGGCGACTCGAAAATCAGTCCTGAACTTCAAGCAAAGGTTAATGCTATTCGCTGTTTTTCTTTTTCTCCTCTACTCTTTCTGTTCGTATTTTCTTGTGGGCCAAACCACCCACTTAGCTTAAGGTCACAAGCTGAGGCTAATGCTGCATGGAAGGGGCTGCCCGCAAACTCAGTGTCCCTATGATTAGATGTCCTGCTGGCCTACAATGCATACCAGCTCACTTGCCAAGTCAAATAACACTTTTAGTGAATTGGAAATAAGATTTAAGTGGCTCAGGACAGTGCTTCCTTTTCCTTATCTTTTTTTTTTATTATTTTTTGCCTCAGCCTTTTCTTTGTATATTGGTGGGCGAAACAGTTAGGAGTTAATCTTCATTTTTCTTTCTTTGCGATTATTTGGAAACAGGTGAATTGAGAGCCATGGATAAAACCCCTTGGCTAAAAGGAGAGAAAAGGTGCAGTTATGTGCTACATTGTGTTCTCTCTTCTGTCCTCTTTGTTGCCTCAAATCTTTTGTATTTCTTTTGCTCTGTCACTTTTTCTTTCTTCATCTATGAATAAGAACCACTTACAGGTTCTTTGTAGAAGTTTGAGCCCTTGATTCAGTATGGATTCATACACTTTTGTGTGTATATACACTTATCTTTTTTTCTTTTTCTTTTTTTTAGCTCTTTCCATTACACTACATTTCAAAAGGGAAAAAAATGCATTAAGAGCCAAGATGTAAAAATATTTAAACAGAATATAGATTATAGAATATAGAATACATAATATAGACACTGCTCAGGTGTTATGAGAGCCCAGGTTCCTCTGATAGTGGCCTCCAGCTCTTCTGCATTGTTGAGTCTGGCATATTGCATCTTCCTCTTCACAAATACCCCATGGATTTTCTATGGGGCTAAGGTCAGGCGAGTTTGCTAGCCAATTAAAAACAGGAATAGCATGGTCCTTAAACCAGGTCCTGTTGGAAAATGAAATCTTTGCATCTCCATAAAGTTGGTCAGCAGCAGGAAGCGTGAAGTGAAGTGCTCTAAAACATCCTGTTATACAGCTGCGTTGCCCTTGGACCTCAAAAAACACAGTGGACCAACACCAGCAGATGACATGGCACCCCAATTTTACACTGAACCTCAAGCAACATGGATTCTGTGCCTCTCCTCTCTTCCTCCAGACTCTGGGACCCTGATTTCCAAATCATATGCAAAATGTACTTTCATCACAGAACATAACTATGGACCACTCAGCAGCAGTCCAGTCCTTTATGTCTTTAGCCCAGACGAGATGCTTCTGACGCGGTCTGTTGCGAAGCTGAAACCCATGTCTTGTATACGTCTGTGCGAAGTGGTTCTTGAAGCACTGACTACAGCTGCAGTCCACTTTTTGCGAATCTTCCTCACATTTTTAAATGGGTTGTGTTTCACAATTCTCTCCAGGGTGCTGTTATCCTTATTGCTTCTACACCTTTTTTTCTACCATATTAATGTAGAAATTAATTCTTCTCTATTAATGTGCTTGGACAGAGCTCTGTGAACAGCCAGCCTCTTTTGCAATGACCTTTTGTGTCTTGCCCTCCTTGTGCAAGGTGTCAATGGTCATCTTTTAGACAACTGTCAAATAATCAGTCTTCCCCATGATTGTGTAGCCTACAGAACTAGACTGAGAGACCATTTAAAGGTCTTTGCAGGTGTTTTGAGTTGATTAGCTGATTAGAGCGTGGCACCAGGTGTCTTCAATACTGAACCTTTTCACAATATTCTAATTTCCTGAGATACTGAATTTGGGTTTTTCATTAGTTGTCAGTTATAATCATCAAAATTAAAAGAAATAAACACTTGAAATATATATAAAATATATATGAATCTTTCTTTCTTTCTTTCTTTCTTTCTTTCTTTCTTTCTATCTTTCTTTCTTTCTTTCTTTTTCTTGAACTGAAAATGAAATTAAAATACCAGAAATAGCAGTTCCAATCTGGGCTTTGACATCTCAGCCGCCTTCAAAACAATGCTTTGGAGGCTGTGCTAAATTTACGCTAACTGCTTCAGTGCCAACAGTACATTGCTACATGTTTGCTAAGCATTATGTAAGACACATCAGCAGCACCTGTGCACTATGTGATGGGCATCTAATGAGGGCCTAATTAATCTTGGTGCTTTTGATGACATAAGCGTGTCTGGATCAAGAGTCTTTGGTGAGCAGCTTGTTTTTGCACTTACCTCAGTGACAAGTGCCTAATGAATTACCACTGCAGCTGTGACCGTTTGTTACATTACAGTCATGGTATGGAACACATCACAGATACTGTATGTATGTACTGTATATAGGAAGCTGCAATAATAAGATTCGAGGGGCAATGTTAATTAGCATGTTTATTTCACTTGGATGACATTAGAAAAGAAAAAAAACAGTATGACAGAAAGAGTTAGAATTCACACAAAAAACGGTCAATTTAAATGCACAACTTTGCACACTAAGTTGGTGTACAGAGTTAACTAAGCAACCTGCAAGCTGCTTTGTTAACTCTGTATTGAACTGGGAGAAAGTACTTGTAGTCTTAAAAAGACTTACTACATTGTTAATAAAATGCATGTCTTTCACCATAAGCAAGAAAATCTAAATCTAAAATACTACTATTTACTGAAGCACCAAAATAGTAAGCATTATTAGAATAAGATTACTTTACGTAAGGGCCAGAGACAATAAAATCTATGTGATACAGTATTAGTCTGAAAGTGTTTTGAGCCTAAAGAAGTATAGAAACCTCTGTTAAATCTTTTTGAACTAGCAGCCATTGGAGCAGTAAGTTCCTGCCGCCAGTAAGCTGCATGAAGTGGAGTCAAAACTATGCTGGAAGAACCACTAGCTAACTTTCGTCTGGAGTCCCCATAGCGCTGTACTGTGGCATCAGTTCAACAGCTAATTTGTGTGCACTTGCAAGAGTGAAGCTGAGAGAGTGGCTGTGTGTTGGCTGGCGGTTAGAAGCAGCCCAGATCAGGGTGCTGCTAGCAGGGACCAGCTGGTTTGGAGCACCCTGGACAGGGTCCAGGCCACCCACCACCTCCCCTCCCCTCGCTCGCTCCGCATTTGATCTAGCTTTGATTTTGTTATGTTTCTGAGGGCCAGAGAAGACAGAGAGGGTCAAAAGAAGGGGAAAAAGTTTGTTTAGGGAAGTTAAGACGAGTGTTAAGACAAGATTTTGGTGTGACCGCTATATAAAGAGTTATATAGGGTTACATTGGCCCTATTATAATTACAGAAATGCATGAAACGTTTTAAATCATCCTTCAACCAACACCTCAGCTATTACTAATCTGCAATGTCATTTACAGCAGTAGAGAGAGAAAAAAAGCAATTTTTACATATAGCTTAATTATCTATAGTTATCCATATAACATTAAACACACCAGTGTCTCTATAGGTTTAATACCAAATATATATATATATATATATTTTTTTTTTTAAAGAACCGTAATATTACTTAAAGAATAAGACTGATCAAATATTACAACGATGTGAAAAAAGGCTGACATTTCATTTATTTACACACATGGGATCACATGGTATTTGTTCCTAGTCTAGTCAAATTCTAGTCAAATTTATACAAAACAACCACAAAAGATGAATTTCCATTGATCCAAAAACTGCCATTTGCATGGATTCAACATGGCTCATGAACATGATGGTTCTTTAGGTTAACGGCAGCATGCGTTCTTATGACATCATATCAGCTAATGAGATTACATTTTGCTAATTAACTATTACAAAAAGTCAGCAAATCATTGTGACACATAAGCATAGCACATCTTTGGTTGCCTGTAAGAAGGGAGATTAGGAAACTAGGAAAGCCTTTGTCCAGTTAATGATTGTTGCTATCTTGTGTCATGCATTAATTAAGCCATCCATTGTTACTTTTAATAGACAACTATACTATTCAAGACAATTAATATAATTGTAAATTAAATATATATGAAGCAAATGTTTGAAGAGCATCATAGCAAATGGTTCATTCAAGACCGTAGCATTTTCATAGACTTATAATGATGCAATAAATAAATACATAGCCTACAAATGTTTAATTCGGAGCTGACAGAATGAGGTGATAACTGACCTGTAAAAGGCTGAATCTGAAACGATTAATTCTGCTAAACATGGAATAAACATGCCGAGAAAACACTGCTAAGCTGGGCTACTTTCACATCAAATTTATTCTAAACCTGTAATGCAATGACAGATGCTGCTACACTCTGTCTGAATTAGAGCTGAAGAGCCTCTTGCCACAGTTATATAGTGAATATAGGCATTGTTTTCTGTTCATAGTTGCTCTCTCAGTGCTTCTCTACCAAGTCGGTGCTATTCATTTGCCATTATAATAATGCCCATAATAAACCTTGATCTCCTTCTGTTGGCCTTTTCAGCTGGAGAGATAATTTTTTTCGCAGCCCATTAACAGTGCATGGCCAGCATGGCTGGTGTTAATAGTTGTTCAGTGACCGTGGCACTCAGCTTTATAACTGTCTGTTTATCAAGAGAGAGGTTACACCCCAATCCATAATGGCCTGCATTCAGTGATTGCTGCCACACTGTTGGTGCATTAATTAAATTCATGCCAGTGCAAAAGTTATTTTGCATGAGTGCATAAATTTGCCAAAATATTTATTTATTTACTTGTTTTTTTTCCCCTCATTTATTCCCATTTTATCATATGGATAAGAACATGCTTTTTCCCTCTCAAAAAGAAACATTTTCTCGGTCACGGCTCTGAGTATTGTTATGTAGCTTGAGGCTTGTATTTAAAACCACTGAATAATTTCAATCAAATTATTTTAATTGAGTGCTGGATCAGTAATTACAGGTTGGAGTCATTTAAACTGCCCTGGAAGTCATGTGATCGTGGGCGTATTAAAAGTTTATGTCCGAGATAAAATTAATGAAGACGATTGTAATCTTCGCTTAGCCTGAAATAATACAGCGAAGTGACTTGAGCGATGCGAAGGATGCATCATATATTGGTAGTCAAATGCCTGCAAAAAATAAAAATGGGAACGTAGCCGCTCACCGCTCACCTCCGGCTGATGCCCTCATTTGCACCTGGTTCTGTGGCGCATGCCAAGGCAAATGTTAGGTAACTTTAAATGCCACCAAGCCTGTCAGGAACGCATGCGAATTATGAGATGTGTGTGACAGCAGAACCGTGGCTATAATCCTGTTTACCCACATCCGCGTCTTCTTGTCACCAAACATAAACGCGGGAAGAGCGGTTCGAGGGGCGTTCGGGGAGGAAATAAAGTCGCACGTGTGCGTGCGTCGGATGCGGGGACATCTTCGCAACGCATAATTCAATATGACTAATCACGGTGGCCGCTGCCAACTCAGGAGCTCCTCTGACAATCTCAACCCAGCGGTATTTTGATAAAGCCAAAAAAATAACAGTGAGAGGGGGAAACGGGGCCAGATGTAGTTGGGGCACGTACCTGGGAAGCTCTGCATCTCGGCTGGGCACCTGTCCATGCCCGGCTCCCTGAGCTTAATCCCCCATTCACAGCTCTGGAGAAAGCTGGCTTCCAGGCCCGGCTCTTCTCTCTCTCTCTCTTTCCTCATCATGCGGCTCTCGCCCCGCTAATCGCCATGCCAGGAAGCAGCCTACAAAAGGCGGCAGGAATTTACAGTAATAATCGGCCAGGAAATAAGCAGCACCTATGCGTTATTGAACACACAGGGGCTTACGAAAATTGATCGTAATGGCTTTCATCACCATTACTGATGCTTCATGCCTCACTTGCAGGTATTGTGAGAAAAGCAGGTCATGTCTTAATCTCTTTGCCGTACCCGTATAAGGGCATAATCCCATATGCACTGGTATTGAGGTGAATTTGCATATCTTGGGAGGATTGGAGTGTGTGATATATCATTGAACAGGCATATTTTCAACTACTTAGCATTACTTAGCATGGTTGCATGTTTTTTTCTCAGTCTACTATAAAAGCATTATATGACACATTGTCTCAGTGAACCCACAACTCGCTAGTGAGTAGCCCACTTTTTTTGCTATTAAGAATAATGGATTCAAGTTTGTGCCAATCTTCCCTCTCACATTTGAAAGTTTGGTCCCACTTTATATTAAGTGTCCCTGATGCATGTGTTTTTCCATAGTAACTAGATGTGTATGTAGTACGTAACCACAGTGTAAATACACACCGGTACATAGTAACTACAGCTGTAATATTTCACACCTAAATAGATAACACTTACATATTAAATAGACAATTGCTATGGATTTAGCATTTAATTATTCTGATGTTACACAGCAGCAGGCAGTAAATTAGGCTTTACATATAAATTGTATAAATTGGTTGGGATTTGGAGGGAGGGATTTCATAACTTTTCAATGCAGTCTGGTACAGCTGTTGTGCACAACTGATTTATTAATTTTTATTTTATTTATTTATTTTTCTCTTCTCATCCTTCAAAAAAAAAAATAATAATAATAATTGGCAGAGAATGTAAAGATAATTACACTACACTTTAGAAATAGTAACTACTTATGTTACAGTGGCAAAAGTAGCTGGTTACATTTTAAGATGTTTGTTTTTCTTGTAAGTATGGAAGGTTACAGATAACCATTTATAGTTTGATTCATTGCATGCTTATTAAAAACAAATATTGCAAGTTGTTATGTGTGTGCGCATTTTTTGGAGGCAAATTTATAGCAAGTGAGTGAATTTTACTCCATTTAAAAAAAAAATATAGAAATAATGTGAAACAATTTAAAACTTGCATAAACCTGTTACAGTTTGGCAACTTATGTCATTATTATACAGTATTTATACATAATCACATTCAGTATTACAGTGTTACTTTTTTTTTTTTAATGGAGAGAGAAATCACTTCAAATTACTCAAACTGAATGAGAATGATTTAAAGTACACTGCTCAAAAAAATAAAACTAAGATAACACTAAAATAACATCCTAGATTTGAATGAATGAAATATTCTTATTAAATACTTTGTTCTTTACTTAGTTAAACGTGCTGACAACAAAATCACACACAGATTATCAATGGAAATCAAGTCAAGTCAAGTCACTTTTATTTATATAGCGCTTTTAACAGTACAGATTGTTGCAAAACACTAAACATTATCAAGTAGGAGAACAGAGTGACAGGAACGTATAATGACGAGAATTAAACTATTTAATTATCAAATGCAGATACGGTCTCTGTAGTCAACGACGATAATCACTAGAAATCAGGTGTCCCCAAGCAAGCCAGAGGCAACAGTGCCAAGGAACCAAAACCCCATCCATGAGAGAATGGGGAAAAAAAACCTTGGGAGAACCAGGATTAGTTGGGGCCATTTCTCTGGCCGGACGCCCAGCACCTAATTTTTAGTTCAATTTTAAGCACATGTCAGATTGTGGACTTATAGTGTGTGTGTTTGTGTGCATCTGGTTCTGGCGATATGTCCACGAAGCTCATCTAGGTGTTTTCGTCTCCAATGAAGATCATCTCTTTGTGCTGGTACACCATCTGATCTGGATACGGACTGAGGAACAGAATCAGAGAGAGACTAATATTAGCGTAGATGCCATTCTTTTTACCATGTAACGAGTACATTGTGTGTTAAGGAGAGTTTCTGATCTAATTAATGCAGCCTAACAATCCTTTAACGGATTTGATTAATAAGTGTGTATTAGTGTGTTAAGTGTAAGCCAGAGTAAAGAGATGTGTCTTTAATCTAAATTTAAACTGACACAGTGTGCCTGCCTCTCAAACAGTATTTATCAAATGGCCAGAGTTTTAAGAATGTAGCAGACGTGGAGGACTATCATGTGATAAAAGCTTGCTCAAGTACTGAGGAGCTAAACCATTCAGGGCTTTGTAAGTAATTTAACAAAATGTTTAAATCTGTACAATGTTTGATAGGCAGCCAGTGCACTGTTGACAGAACCGGGCTAATATGCTCATACTTCCTGATTCTAGTAAGGACTCTAGCTGCTGCATTTTGAACCAGCTGCATTTTGAATCAAATTTACTAACACATGGAGGTCTGAATTTGGAGTCACACCCAGAATTGAAGTGGAAAAACACTACAGGCTGATTCACCTGCAATGCAATGACCTTAAAACAAGTCAAAATGAGGCTCAGTAGTGTGCATGGCCTCCACGTGCCTGTATGACCTCCTTACAATGCCTGGGCATGCTCCTGATAAGGTGGCGGATGATCTCCTGAGGGATCTCCTCCAAGACCTGGACTAAAGCATCCACCAACTCCTGGACAGTCTGTGGTGCAACGAGGAGTTGGTGGATGGAGCCAGATGTGAATTGGATTCTCATGGAGTTTCTGACCGTTTGAGCAGACACATGCGCATTAGTGGGCTCCTGGAGGTCATTTTGCAGGGCTCTTTCAGTGCTCCTACTGTTATTCCTTGCACAAAGGTGGAGGTAGCGGTCCTGCTGCTGGGTTGTTGCCCTCCTACGGCCTCCTCCACATCTCCTGATATACTGGCCTGTCTCCTGGTAGCGCCTCCATGCTCTGGACACTACGCTGACAGACACAACAAACACTCTTGCCACAGCTTGCATTGATGTGCCATCCTAGAAGAGCTGCACTACCTGAGGCACTTGTGTGGGTTGTAGACTCTGAAAAGTGGTCTGTGGTCACCACCTGTAGAACCACTTCTTTATTGGGGGTGTCTTGCTAATTGCCTTTAATTTACACCTGTTGTCTATTCCTTTTGCACAATAGCATGTGAAATTGATTGTCAATCAGTGATGCTTAATAATTGGACAGTTTGATTTCACAGAAGTGTGATCGACTTGGAGTTACGTTGTGTTGTTAAAGTGTTCCCTTTATTTTTTGAGCAGTGTATTTTACTAGCCTGTTTGGCTAATTCATTAAAAATAATGATATAAAGAGTGATGCAATCACAAGTTATTATTTCAAAGGGGTGGTTCACAAACATTTTATCAATTTTTTTGATATCCCAGACCTGTATGGCATACTTTCGAGTCATACAGTTATTTGGAAAAACAAGAGAGTGAGTGAATGATAAACTATCTATAAACCATCATAGCATAGCGTGTGATTTTGTCAACTTTGACATTTCCCAGTAGAAAGATGGTATCAACATTGATTTTATTAGTCAGCTAGCCATTACCTACATTATTAATGCATGACATTCAGTTATAAGCAACTCTCCTCTCTTTACTAAATAATTATTTTGTAGACTCTGTCATAAGGCTCTTCCAGTACAAGTAATCACTCTCTAATATCAAACATCACCAAGTTTTAGGCTGTGGATGAAGTTCCTGAAATGTTAATAATCTCAAACTTAACTGTTGGCCATTGTCGAGAGGTCAACAGAAGCACATTAGCTAATTGGAGATTGGCATTTTCTAATTAGTTTTAAGTATGACAAGAACAAAGAACACAGGTTTTCTGCACTCTATTCATTGCTTGCTGCTTTGTGCGCTTGGACTGAGGGAATGTGTGCTTTGAATATAATTACTTTTTACGAACAAATCCACCTTAATGCATCTCTGTGGAAATAACTAAAGAATTTCAGTCAGGACAATGAACCCTATATGTACTGCCCTCACTTTCTAATAGAAAGGATAATGGTGCCTCCTCACAGTCATTAAGACTTTATCATTGCTGTTGTTTAGGAGCAGAAGTCAATGCACTTGATCAGTGGTTAGTATGGAAAGCTTATCAGTATTTATTAATTCAGTGTTCTGACAATAAGACGCTGTGTACAGTGCAGTGATGTCATTAATTAACAAGGGTTTTCTCAATTCCATTTGGAACAGACCATTTTTAAATAAATGTTTTGATAATAACATATTTCGAGTGGATCGCTGGACGAATTGCCCACAGCTGTTAGCAATCAGCTAACCAATCCCCTTGTTATGATCGCCCAATCAAACCAGTTCCAAAGCACTATAAAAGCACAAGCTTCCCATTCATTCCCATCTCGCTTTTTGCAAA
>JAUMHP010000083.1:3216502-3257588 GCA_032361065.1 Enteromius trimaculatus
AAGTGCTGTTAGTCCTGTTACACATTAGCACTTTCATTACCAAAAAGTGTTGTTACCAGTGTCCTGTTACACATTTGCACTTATACATACCATTCTGAGGGTTGTTACATGTGTGAAGTTACAGAAACATTACAGCTACAGATACTTACACTGTGGTTACACACTACATACACATCTGGTTACTATGGAAGTATTAGGGACACTTAATATAAAGTGGGACCCAAACTCTCTCTATCTCTGTTGAGGAACAAATTTAAATTGAAACTGTGAGGCTAGGTGCCGGTCCTTGCCTCTAGGGCTTTTTACATCACTGCTGACAGAGGCCTCTGTGAATCATGGGAAATGTTTCATCAGTCACAAGGCATTATGGGGTGAACTGAAAGCCTCATTAAACTTTTCAGTTATTCCTTCAATGCCTCACTTTTATTTATCTGCCCTCGTTCACCACAATACCTCTCTGAGCAAATGTTTCTTTCCATTTGAGCAGGTCTTGCCTGGTTGACAAGTATTTGAGTATGACAACAAATCACAACGTATCTGGTGCCTCTGACTATTAGTTTATTTAAATAAAAGAAGAACTGCTAAAAAAGTATAACATACTGTAAATCTGCAAATATTTGCTTTATATTAAACATTTTGAACTGTGTTGAAATCACAGAAGACAGATGTAGACATGGCCACATTTTTGCTAACGTGAGAGAAAAGGCACATTGTAATAATTTACTGTAAAACTAAACTGTCACATTCAAATGCCTGCAGAAAATGACACCTTTCCTCCATACCAGAGATTGTGACTGGCTAATATGGTTCATTTTTTGTCCATCAGGAACTCTCCCTCATCCTGCGAAGAGCTTAGTAAACTGTCCTATTCCTCTCAGCATGTAAAGAAAATTCTAGATCCTGTGTAAATATAAGTCTTCAATTCACTCAAGGACCATCCATTCACATTCATTAGACTTTATCTGCACCCCATGAAGCGCTCCGAGCTTGTAAAAATACTCTATTTGCAGGTGTTTTCAGTGGGATGATAGGTAAGCGAGCGCATCTGTGGCCATATGAAGAGTTTGGAATTGATTCATTTGGATTTGGCTGTGGAACTGATTGGTTTATAGGTTTGGAGGACTGGGTTTGGATTGGCGCATATGGTCAGAACCATAAACCGTTACTGGGGCATGTATGACAAGGATTTCCATTAGGATTACGTGTTGGTGGAGACTTCATCGCCTATGCAGACATCAAGGCAGACATCCGGGCGATCTGGTTAAGGGATGAAATGCATCTATTCCCCCTTTTTTAGAAATAAGTTACAGTAAACTCCCATCATGCACTGCTTCTTTGTGACTATGCTATGTACACAAATCATTTCAATGTTTATGTAGAATTTTAAAAAGTCTGACTTCTAGAGCTTTCTCTTCAACTATTTGGCTTGTGTTGTTGTAGTCATATAATAGCAGAAAGGTCAAGTATCGATGGCGTTTCACAGAATGACACTGTAAACATTCCCATCCGGCTCTCTCCGGTTTGGCATGAGTCTGCCCTCAGTTCAAGAAGACGGCTGACGCGGTCATTCAAGCTAAACAGCCCTTGATCACACTATCAGGAAGCTTGTTATGAAACCAGCAATGACCATTATATTTGGTATCAATCTGAATTTCTCTCAGCTCAGAGAGGAGAGTACGTGGGCCAGGGTCAGCCAAGGGACAAGAGGAGAGAGAATGAGAGAGAGAGAGGGGAGGCCAGAGCAGGAGATTAGGAAGAAAATAAATGTAACATGGACAAGAGCTGTATTAATAGGATTATGGGCTCATGGATTTCAATACATCATCTGCACAAATAGGGGAGAGACCAAATTTGAGAAGGCAAAAGTAGGAAAGGGGGGGAAAATCATGTTAATGGTTATTTGTCAGGACTGTGGGACATTTCGATGGAATGTGATTGCTGTGAATAACAAGCCTGAATGTGAGTGCATAGAATGGGAGGGGGCCTAAAATGGTCAAAGAAAAGTAATAGTTAGGAAGTAAATGTAATACTTACCTGTGAACTTATTTTGTTCTTTAAAACACCATAGCAACTATATTACCAAGAGTGTCGTTTCATAAACACTAAAGATATTAGGAATCAGGAAAGGGAATATCTTTTTTTTTCATGGAAAATAATAATGAATTACTAGGCCAAATTTAGTTTTGTGTAGTGCAATTTGTCAACCTGAATTGTGGGCAAAGAAGCTGTAAGATAATAAATTATATTTTTAGTAAATAATTATGAAATCTACTAGGTAACACTTTATTTCGGTAAATAACTTTGTAACTGCATGTCAACTAGCAGTCATTAGAGTAGTAGACTGTCAACTTAGTGCATGTTTTGATAATAACAAAGTTTCGGGAGGAATGCTGGACGAATTAATCACGGCTGGCATTGCATCATCTAATCAATCTCTTTGATACGAATACCCAATCAAATCCTTCCTACTCACTATAAATAACCCTGTATCCCCTAAATCCGCATTTCGCTTTTGTGCACCCGTCCTCCTCCCCATCTCCTACTTCTTCAGACTCCTCGCCTAGGGTTCGGAGTCTGTCGTTCTCCCGGTTCGCTCCCTGGACAGCATGCCAAATTTGCTTTATCCATTCTATTAATGAGGAAGCGTGAACTCGTGATATATCTTCTAATACTTTATTTTGATGGGTCTACAACACACTACATACTGATTCACTGAATCAGAAACTACATGTAAACTTATTCTACTAACCCAAAACCTACCCTAACAGTCTACTCTGATAGTTAGTAGACATGTAATTGTGAGTTAGTTGACATTTAGTTGACATGTAGTCACAAAGTTAGTTGAATGTCTAAATGGACTATCAGAAAAAAGTGTAACCGTCTACTATATAACTAATGATATATCATTTTTAAAAAGTAAATTATCCATCTTTTAGACTTAAATTATGTTAGCATGCATGTTGTGTTTTGATGCAATATTAGCTTAACAGTGGAAGTACAAAGTATTTTAATGTTTACAAATTGGCCGTATGTTGTGCTATAAATGTCTGGCTGTAATCTATACTGTTTTTAAGGAAAAGCGGGAACAAGTGTATATTTTTTATTTTAACGTATTACACATTGTGCTTAAGAACCACCCTTGTCCATGGTAAAAACACTGTGACGCACAGCCTCTTGTGGCCTATTGCTTTGCTGCTTTATACAGTATGACAAAACTGTTTGCATGTCAGTCATTTTAATATGGCAGCATGATAATGGAAGCTCCTACTGCAAAACTATTAGTTAACAATGCTTGTGTTAATAGGGTGCAATTGATATGAGTAATAATCACAATATCACCCTTAGCAACGGCACTTGTAAACACTGAATTATGCAGTCTCTTTAAACAGCTCAAGTGATGTTCATATTCACCCCATTTATTGTCTGCATAAAGGGAATCGTTTTGTTTTTTAGCCGTTTTATTGCATATTCAACACACTGCCTTATAAACAATGCTTTTTGCCGCTGCCAGTGAAAAGCAGTCATCCTGAGAGAGAGACCATAAAGGCGCTGCCACCCTTATTAGATGGAGCCGCCTTTTGGGTTGTCAAGAAACACAGCAGTTAACCTCCTTAGCATGCATTAGCCGGACCTGTGTAAATCTTATTTCTATTACTCCGAGCATGCTTTATGATAGCAATATTGCCTTCAAAAAATGGAGATAGCTGTTTCATGTGGAGCTGTTTTTGCTTCATTAGGCATACATGGTTTTGCGGTTCAGGGGACAAGAGCCATTATGACATGACGGAGTGCATCCACAACATAATCAAAAGCTCACTTCTGCACTGTTTCAATTACTTCCCACTTTATTTTGCAAGGTAAATCCTTCTCTTTCTGGTGCTATGTGCTCTTTTATGCTTTAGGCCAGGTGCCTTTTGCTGCACTTTGCTGAGCGCATGGCGTGCCATAAATTACTTGGATGTAAGAGTTGGTATTGTAAACTCATCCCTTTTGTTGAGTCTGCCACAGAGGTGCTGGAAACACACAGACATTTAAATCAATCTGTTGTAACGCGGGTTTATTTTGTGGGAGAATGCATCTGTAAGAAAGAAGGGAGGAGCTCAAGCTGTTAGCACTGATCTGCTTGATTGTTTCACTGGCCTCCTGGTGGTTTTAAACAGCTGCCTTTAAAAAAATCTCAACTATTTTGATCATTGTTAATGTTTAAATTACACTTAATGAACGTTTCGGTTGTCTGTTAGCTTCAGCTGTATCTATTACATAACTTTAAATCTAATCCATAAGCTAGTGTACTCAAAAGTTGACAGAATTAACTGTTGGCATTTTTCGCGCAGTCTCTGTTAATGTGATGGATGTGATGTAAATAAAGCCCTTTGACATTTTTTATGACAATGTCCTGCCCAAACATCCTGTTTCAATAGGAAATATGTCAAAACAGGAATTAAGACAGTGCTCACCAAATAGTTACTTGAGGTTGTTTATGGGATACTTCAACTAAAAATTTAAGTTATGTCACCATTTAAGCATTTTTGTATGTACAGTATGAGAAGATATATTTTTGCAGTCCAAAAATGTCAAAATAAGAAACTAAAATAAATAACACTAAAATAATTAAATGTCTGGATTACATAAGTTATTCATTCACTCACTCACTCAATCATACTTTTTACCCATTAAAATATTTTATATTTTACCATACCTGATGTTTATTAATTTTTTTTTTTTTTTTTTTTTTTTTTGTTAATTAATGCTACTTTTCCAGGTCTAGAAATCATACACAATTAGGCTTCCCCATATCCTGGCTTTCCAAGGCCAGGAAAAGTCTTATTTTAAAATCAATGAAAGTCATCATGAAATCTTGGAAGTTTGCTGAAGGCTGACTTTATGGGCTCTGGTCCCCTGGCTGAGAACCAGTGGGGTCCAAAACAACATTGGACTTTATTGACTTTATTATATAAAGACATCGGTAACATCATCTTTTGTGTTTCATACTTACATCCTTTTGTAGCCCAGTTTTAGAATAACAAGGGTATATGATGAAACAAATGTCATATTTAGGCAATTACTAGAGAATCAGTCACAGTTTGCACTATGCCATTTATAGCTATCCCTCAGTCAGCCAATGCCTGATATTCTACTACAGCCCACTTGAAACTTGAAATGGACGTTAGATAGAAGAAATCCAATTCATTCTTCACCCCTGTGCCTCCCTTGCTTCCCTAAAGCATATGCTTCATGCGTGAGCTTTGAGATTTGGAAACTATCCAAACAGACTGTACTGTAAGGTGTCGTTTACAATGTCTGTGGTGAGACAGATATGTGGCTAAATCTCTAATAACAGGAGAAATCAATGCAGAGTGAAAGACATGTAGGGTTGTATCTGACATAAGTGCTTGCAGGAAGTGAGTCTTTTTTTCACACCAAGATAGTACAGAGAACCTCAACACGGCTCATGTTCACTGAAGTCTGACTGTGCCTCAGCGTTATGAGGGATAACCGTCTACTGCACTTTTAATGAATTTTGACACTAACGCAGCCACAGAGTGAAACACAGTAGATGTCTATAGCACATATGTGTGTGGGTATCATTACAAGTGAGGTTTGAAAGAAAAAAATAGACTTGACTGGCTATTTGCTAATGTTTACCTAGCAATAAAATCATAAGTGAGGTTAGCAAAATTGTGTACTCAAGATTTTGTTGTCACACTCATGCTCAGGTATTTATTCCAGAACCTGTAGGCACGTGATAAACAGACTATATTGTACTGTCATTGTATTCACAATAGGAAAATGGCGCTATTAGTCCCTTTGTTCCTTAACCTCTGAAAAAGCTTGCTTGTTAGCCAGCACTGTTTGTTTTCTTTCATCTGTCTCTTTCTCTCTCTTTTTTTATTCTTGTGTTAAGCCCAGCTTAGAAGTTGTGTGATGAATGAGTGGAAGTTGAATCATTATTAAAGGTGGGAGATGATTAATAACAACCATGTGTGTTTTCCTCTGTAGTGTAAATAAAATATATCATTCACGGAATACATGGGACGGCTAGGAGAATGATTTATGGTGTGTTAAAATGCACAGAGAGCCAAAGGCTGAAGCCCTTTTCACATAGCACTCTACCCACGGCCTAAGAGTGGCTAAGGCTTCCTTTCTCTTTCTGTGTACGTCTTTCTCCACCCTTATGTGTCTGTCTCATTTTTGTGCCAAAGATAAATGAGCTTCCTTTGAAAACCCACTTTACCCTGTAAATCAAAATATTACTTCACTAACATTGGTTTCCAAATGATAATTAGGAAATGACAAAAGCAATATAATGTCACGATTCAGCAAAGGTAATAAAGTAGCTCAGTCCAATGGTGGAAAGTGCTGCCCTGCAGAACTCTTTTCTTTTTTTGGTAGACAATTAACATCTTTTAAATTGTATGTATTTATATGTAACTATTTGTATTTCCTCATATTGAACCGTTGTTGTTCTGTATCAGGGGTGTCCAGTCTTTCTCCTTGAGGCACGAAGTTCTGAGTTCCAAACAGCTCCAGCCTAAAAGTTACCAGTAATCCTGAAAACCTTACCTATCTGCCTGTTTAATCAGAGGTCTTGTTCCAGGGGCAGGCTAAACCCCTGATTTACTGTAGTTTTATAATTATTTATTTATTTGTTTTATTTATTTATTTATTTTCCTTCAGTTAGCTCAAGGACTAACCGGTTAGCCAGCTTCCCTTGTAAAATAAAAATGCAACTGTGCTGAATGTGAACTTGCAGTGTACTTAGAATCTTAAAAGTATATTAGAAGAATTGCATCTAATATTTAAAGTAGGGTAGGTGATTTCGGAGAGGCAGGCAAGCTAGCTTTGCAAAGCATAAGATCCTACCCTCCCTGCAAATTACTCTCCAAAGCCCCGCCTCCTCCAAAACTTCCACAAATGATATAAATACATGTAAATACATTCAGATTACTGACCTTAGTGATTTCTATCGGGATGTGAAGAGACTGTTAACAAGCATAACAAAGTGGAAATGTATTTAGGTATGAAAGTTTGTACTAATAGTAAATTCATTAAAAGTCAAGTTCACCCAAAAATTTGAATTACCCCATGATTTACTCGCCCTCAGAAAACAGTTCATACTGTAACTGTTTAAACTCTTAAATATAAGAGTGCATATATATATATATATATATATATATATATATATATTTAGACCATTTACTGTAAAAAGTAGCGATGATCCATTTCATTTGAAGAAAGCAATTGCCTTAATTCCTTCAAGTTTAGAAACATTTTAAAATGTTTTCATATCATTGATTTTATACAGTGCGCCCCTTTGTGGTTTATCATTGAACTGTAGGCTGTCTAACCAATGTGGACAGTCCCAAGGGGTCAAAGCACACCTCCTAAAAAGGACAATTTGTCTCTTCTATCTCTCTCTCTCCAGTGCCTGAATAAGACACACTGTGTGTGCCAATTCACTTGGCAGCATGTCTCACTTCCATGGCCAAGATATTGATTAAATTCTGTGGTCTTCTAATTCTTCAACATCAGACCTCAACACATCCCAAGTGTTTATAAATGGTACATATAGTACCAGAAAACTACTTGAAATGTCTGCGTTGGTTTATTTGTTTTGAATCTGGGGAATATGCTAGCGTGATGTGGTGTTGAGTTGATATCAGAGCTCTGTTTAAAGAATGTCTCTACAACCTTGGCCTTAAGACTTCAAAATAAATTTTACAAATCAGCGAGGCCAGTTCTGTTTAAACCTTCAAGCTACATCTCAGGGTCTGACCCTCAGGTTTTTTCCTCTTCCAAGAAAAGTCATCAATCACCAATTCTGATGTCTTTTTTTTACTGCTCGCATCTTATTCTCGGTAGTGCTTTTGCCAGAACTGAGAGAATACCAATGCTTGTTTATGTTGCTTACTGTAGATCTGAGGGAAACTCAGTGTCACTGCCTTAGTTGAAAAATTTTCCTAACATTTGCCCAATGCCAAAATGGGCTCATCCAGGACTGCTTTTAGCAATGTTTTTTTTTTACCCAGTGGTCGAAAAGTGTTTCGATGCAATGGAAAGATTTGATGTAGAATTCTTAGTGTGTTTGTTTTAACATTGGGGATTTTTTCAAAAACTCCAGGCCCCCTCAATCCCTGACATCATACTTTTCATGTTGTGTTTGTATTTTCTCTTTTGTTTTATTTATTAAAAAAGTGGCATTAGATTTTGAAAACGCAACATTGCATGTGTGCACAAAACAAACTGAGAAATAGCTAATGCTAGGCGAGCAATTAAATGGCTATGTGGAATACTTTTAGGTTATGAGCCATTGCGTGTCAGTAGGTCACAGAGTTATGAAACAAAGCCATCTGGAAGCTCTTGGTTATGGTCTATGAAATGCTGTTTTTGTCATCATAGGCCTCGCCTGATACTATTTTTGCAGTTTTAGGGTGGTCACTCTTTAAAAATATGTTCTTTTGTTCATGTTAAACGATTCCTGCTCATTAAAAAAAAGAACGACGACTTCCTTGATAAAAAAAAAAAGATCAGAAACGTAGATTTTCTTTTCCCTCTCATTTGTATATTTCCAATCCACTCTGTTTCACTTTCCTCTCTCCTTCTCATGATAGTTGCTTTTTTTGTTGTTCACTAGGGGCTTGCCCTGGTTTCAGGAGCGAGGTTCTGGCGCAAACAGAAGAGTGGGCCGTCCTGCCGAGCAGCGTAGCCCCACCACAGCCACGGTGACACACTTAGCCTCCGTCGCCTTTCAGCCATTCCTGCTCCCCCTGACAAGTTCACAAATCAGTATTTCACCTCAGGACTGCAGCTCTGGGATCACAAACCTGTAGGAAACCAGACTGCAATCGTTCCACTTTCTCTTTAGCCATCTCCCACAAGCGCGTCCGTCGGGAGGAAACCTGAACTAAATCTGAATGAAAACGCTGGCCCCTTGCTGAGAGGAGCTTTTGGAAACCTGTGGACTTCACATCCTTTGTTTATGTTGCTTGAGGAGTGGACTGCCTTACCTGGGCCGTTAAGTTCAGTCTTACAAAATCTTTAAAACGCATAAGTGAGCATAAGGAGCTTAGTCTAGAGTAGGCAATTCAAGCTATTACCCCTCCTATTGAAATGACAAATTAGAAATGTAAAACAGTCTGTCTTGGCATTAGCGCTGGAAAAGCTGCTTTGCAAGTGAGTTAATCATAAGGAGAAAATACCACATTACAGCAAGTAGGCTTTTATGCCGAGTTCTTTAGCTCAGGATACATTGCATCATGTGAGCAATAAGCACTATATATACAGTATACTGTATATATACAGTCACGGATCGCAATAGAGTTTGCTGATAAGTACCTGTCTTTTTGTGCATTCAACAACTGTTAGTGCACTTGGAGAGCTTTGCATGTCATTTATCTGTTTTTTGTCTGTTAATAGAGTTTAAATGTAGTGGAACTCAACATTTAGAATTTCACAAAAGAAATCAGCTAAACAAACTTATAAAGAGAACAAAAATGAGGGCTGTTCTTAACATATGCAAGAGCATTGCATATTTTAAGTCAATTTATGTGCACAATGTGCCACTGAAATAAGCACATATTTATTAATTTGGTAAATATCTACAGTTAACGTCATGGTTCAGAAAGAGATTACACCTCTAATGTTTCACATTTACATAGAGTAGGAGTAAGTCATATCAATATTTATATGGTGATTTGCATAGATTAAGTCATTATGTGCACAATTAATAACGCTTTATTGCAATAAAATAGCCTAATTTTGCTGCTAAAAGTATTAGAATTAAGCAGATGTTTTTTAAAAATATATTTAGCTTGTAGTATGTTTTTGAATTGGGCTAATGTTGCAGTTTTTTGAATGATTTCTTTTACCAAGCAGTTTATAACATGCACTTATTTACAAGAACAGCCCGATATAATGCAAAGTGAGAATTCAGCTATTATAATGCACTACAATATTCCCATACTCGAGAGTGATTTTTCTCATATAATCCTGATAAGGTCTTAAAATAACTCTGCCTCTGAAACGACATGCACTGCAGTTAGGTTTCTCTTCCTGTTTACACTTAGTTGAACCCCCTAGTGCCAGAAAAGGAGAGGAATCTTTGTTTAGACTGCCGAGCACAAAGGAACCAGAGCACCCGGGAGCTGTAGAGGTGGGCCAGCCATTGGCTGCTGCATGACAGCCTGGGAAAGTTAGAGGTGCCATCTGGTGAGAGGGGGCCAAAGGATAGCAAAGGTGACCTTTGACCCAGATTCCGCTTTTAGCAAACATCTCCATGCGGATTTATGGGCTGTTAAGGAACAATAACGGCTGCGCTGGGCTGCAGGCAAGCAAGCCTCACATCTTCAGGTGATGGGGGCGAATTATGTGACAAGCATGAATTCATGAGGGGGTCGAGAAAGGAAAATGAAAATGACCATGCTAGTTAATTATGGAGGTGATTTCACATTTGCTCTCATTTAAGAAAGCACTTTAGGGTTTATTTTGAAATATGGCTATAGCTCTGTGTGCTATTTGTGATTTATGTTTTTACGCTAACAAGAGAAAGTATGCAGGCACAAGTTTACAAGAGGGGCTAGAGTTCAGCATGGTTTCCTTTTAGATGGAACAAAGTGAACTGAGACCTAAACTTATAATATATTGCGTAAGTAATTGGAATGCAAAAAACAAAAAACAAAAAAAACAATCAATTTGATTTGATAATGAAAAAGTCTAGTAAACAAAGGGAAAACTGATGGGCGTAAACAAGTAAAGGCCTGAAGTTACGTGACTGTCAGTGATCAGGCACTCTTCATTACTTAATGGCTGTAGGCCACTTATACAGACCTTTACACTTCTCTTTCTGCTCTCCTTCTTCATATTCTTTCTTTTCCCTCCTTTTTCATTTTAAGAGGGGGGATGGGTGAGTCTATAAGAGGATTTGGCCTTGAATAGACTTTTGTTTTGCCCTTTCTGTTGCCTCCTGACTGTGTCAATTACAGGGTGCCCCTTCGTGAAGGCTCTGGCTCTTCTAAGACAGGACCCTGACCAGCTAGTTAACATTCACAGGCAAACATGGGAAAGCGGCGCTATGAAGCAAACACCAATACCTTAGAGATCCGCCATGTCAAGGAAGGTCATACAAGTCACACTAACCAGATGAGCTTTATTTGACACTTCGCAGAATCATCTTTATTCTCGCACGGTTTACTAAACGCCAAGAGAATGTCGAAATGTGGAAAACTCTCCCAAAACATTAGCAGCGTTTTTAGCACCCAGACCACGTATTACTTTGTCCTGCCATGATAAATACATGGCCTCCGGGCAGCGCTCAGAGAACATCGCTGGAACGTATAATGAACCATCCGGCAGTTCCAATCCCTTACGTGATGCGGTGACATCACACATGCAAATGCCTCTGACCAGGGTGGCATCCCGCAGTGGGAGTTGAAGAATGACAGCCATGCGTTTGGTGCGCTCTGTAATTCTGGCTATGCGCGTGATCTTGAGAAACAGCAGATAGACTCTGCCATCACATAATAATGCTGTGTTTTCTCATACGTCTCAATCCACTCAATAGTCAATGGTTTCTTTGTTCTGTTTTTTTTTTTTTATCTTTGACAGTCTTTAAAATCATCAGGGTCTGTCACATTCCTGGTCCCCATAAGGGGAAGAGATTCAATTGAAGTGTAGATCTCACATGTGGCACAGATGCATTCCGCACCCTGAAAAATGCTTGGCCAAGAATTCCAAGGACTTCTGCTGCATCATCGCAATAGTAGCTATGCCGACAAGACGTCACTGCCGTAATGATCTCGAGCCGAGTGAATAGAGGAAGCACTGCACATGCACGCGTGTATGAATTCCGCCATTATTGGTGAAGAGCGATGAAATCTGAATTGTTTTGCGCTGGTATTTCTTAACGCATAGATTCTGTGGGGTCTGTAAAATGTCTTGTCTTCATGAATTGGTCACGTTCCCTGCATACTTGCATTCCTAGAGAGACATCAGCTCTTGAAATTCTCATCTGAGCTCAGCTCATAACCAATTACTGCAGATTCTAATTTGTTCTGTTTCAAAAAGATGAGTAAAATAGCTGTTCTCCACTTCTCACTGATAGGTGAAGGTTTTTGTATCCGTGTATTGTGGTATCCCTACTGCCCCATCTGTAATTAGGTCAAAATGGCCTGTCCTTGTCGTATCTTACCAGCGGCTGTGAATGAAACCACTTCACCCCTTTTCTGCTCTCACCGCTCCACCCCTCTGAGAGGAATAGCAGGGGGAAAAAGCTCAGAAAAGCAATATTGTCCTTTAGGACTCTGACACTCATGAAATTAATCTATTATCTTCCTGTGCAGCTGCCATGTACTGATACAAGGTGGCTGACAAGTCCTCTCCCGCCATTGTAGTGCCGTGACATTTGGCCATTCAGTTCAGCATGCTGACATGGGCAAGAACCGCGAGTCACTAAATTAACGTAACGAATGGCGAGATGAGAGCAAAGGAGCATTCGGAGGCCAAGCGGGACAGTAGGATAAATTTCTGCTTTCTATTTAAAGACCTGACCTCAGCACCTTGCTGCAAAAGCTGGCTGTATTACAGGAGAAGGTTAAAAACACCTTTAGTTGGTCCAGACTGTGGCTTTTAATGCTGCCCTGCCCGCTCTGGTTTGCCCAAGGTCTAGCTCAGTATCTTAAATAAACTTCCATTCGATGAATGCAAAAGTGCTCGATAGAATGTTGGGAAGTAGCAATGCTACTAACTTCATTTTTAATAGTGTGAATGTATTCAAATCAGTGTTGTTTTTCTCAACAACAAAGTATTATTTACGTCCAGCAGGGTAAAAAAAAAAAAAAGAAAAAATGTCATTGTTACATATCACACAACATTGGCACCGAGCCAATTGAATATTACAATATGCTCTTATAAACTGTCCTCTCAATTTCAGTTTTAGTTCTAATGTGATTTCTTGGCATGACAAGTAATGGTACATCTGTGCTTTACAGAAGATTTGCAGCATAGCTGCATATAAATTGAGCAAACACATACTGTAAAAAAGGCAAAAAAATATAGGAAATATACAGTACGTAGAGTAATTGTGGGAAAAATATTAAATTATTGACATTATACAGTAAAATAAATGTAGATATGAAGCCTAGAAACCAATAAGAGAGAGTACAGCATTCTCTCTACTTCAAGCGTGATAAATTTTATTGAATCAGTTCGTGTTGTGTAAATCGAACTGCTTTTACTATTTATGGATAGTTTGATTCTTAAAAACCATCTGAATGAACCAATTCAATAAAATGATGTAGTGCTTAATTGGAGGTCTTGTGTAGAGCTTTTTTAATTAAACATTTTGTAGTTACTGTAATACTCTAGTTAATTGCATATTGTGTTTTTTAGTTTACTGGTTGTATTGTACATAAATTTGACGATCTAATAGAAGTACTCATTGTTTTTTCTGCCTATACAGATATGGATTTGATTATAAAATAATAATAATAATAATTATAATATATTAATTATTAATAATGACTAATAATTATCTAAAATATGCAATTTTTCTGTTTATCTGTGTGTCTATCTATAAAAGAATGCAATTTCTCTAACTCTGACCTCCACAAGAGTCCATGGTGTAGTTTAGTGGGTGTCTATGCAGTACAGAGGGCGAGAGCAAGGAGGGACAAAATGGATACATTTGAGGGGGAGACTAGGGCGGGATATGGCAGGCTGTGATGAATGACCTGAACACTCACAAACACTCCAAACAAAGAGAGTGTGTGAGCGAGAGAGAGAGAGTGTGTGTGTGCGTAAGCTATGGACAGCTCCTGTCAAAAGAGGCCATTTTATTTATTTATGGTTGCTGTGCTTAAGAGATGGTCAAGGTCAGGCTATGTGTCTGCTCTCCTGTTTTTGTTTTGTGAGCTGGATCAATTTACGAAATATGTCTGTTAACAATTCTACTGACACTCATCTCTTTATCCCGGCAGTGTTTCACCATGGAAACCCATCTCCCACTGCAGTTTCTTTGACACTGGATAGAGAGGTCTTTTCAACAAGTTCAGACATTTATACATCAGTTAAGAAGCCGTTGTTTATTTGCTGCTCCTGAAAGGTTCTTCCAACATGTTTCCTTGTACGGGTCTTGGTGAAGAATGTCCTTCCCCCATGTGGATTGTAGATGTAATCCCACGGAAGATTGAACTCCATCGATCTGAATAGAGCCGGCTGGAGAGGCAGTTATATGGCTTCGAGAGACTCGTTGTAAACATCATGTCAGCATTATGTCTTCTTTCTGAACTTCACTGTGAGTCAAGTGTTTAACGCCACTTGCTCTTAATATAAGGCTAATCAGTCAGTCTTTGAGATTGAGATTTGTATTTACTAACAGGTGGGACTTAAATTGTTCTGTACAGTACATCCAACATACTACATGAGGAGATTGAATAATCTATACTGAATAGCCAAAGTCAAACCCAAATCCTTATGATAGTCATAAATAATACCTGTAAACATAATGTGACTGAAGTACACATATAATATGGTGACAGCCATAACATTAATGAACAGGATAATTTTATACAGTTAGTTTGGTTAGAGATGTGGTTCCAAATTTAATTTATGTTTGTGGTTGAATATCTGAATGTATGAAATCCATCATATTGGAATTATCATTTTGGCCTAAATATCAGCCACACTGCTTGAATACACATGTATCTGAATTGCATACAAGATTTAAATCCATTTGGATATAGTTTTAACATAAACAAACTAATGAACTTATTGTGATCCATATTTGTAAGTTATATATAAATAAAAAAATATAAAAACGCCCTTAAAAACATTGATATTTGCGTACTTTTGCTGCTATATTTCATTTAGATAATCTTAATTACTCTCTACTACTCTAGCATTATGGCTAGCTGTAGGAAATGCAAAAATATTTACAGTGGCATGAGATTAAAGCAAATTGGATTTATTGATGGAAAGTAAAGTATTTGACATTCTGTCATAAATATAAAAAGTCCATGCATCAACTTGCATTAAAATGAAGTTTGTTTTAGTTAAAACTAAAATTGTGCAGTGCGAAAGGATGGACATTTTATAGTTCAACTATATAAACCTTTAATTTATGTCTAAATATTTGTTTGTATGTATTTCTTGTTGACACAGGTGTTGTGAAAAATACCAGAATCAAACCATTAAATAATTTTTCCCCCTTTAAAGTACATGGGGGAAAAAAAACAGGAAATTATGTGAAAAGAGATCAGGAAATCTTACAAATCGGATTTGAACTTGTTACCCTAACGAACACAACACAGCTCAGTGTTCTTGAGCACATGTACTTACCACTAGGCCACATTTGTGAACTCCCTATGATCATTTCAGTTTCTTTACAGTTGTTTTTTTTTAAAAACAGAAATATGTTTTATTGATGCGTTTATTCTGTGACTTAAATCAGATGAGTAACTTAAATCCCATATATAACAGTGTAACCAAGTTGGAACTGACACCATCCCTGAGTCATGATTAAGTTTGATTTGCAGTAGGCTTGAGGGGGATGTATACATCACATGACTTCATAACCTCTTCCTCCCAAAGTGACTTTCATCGTTCATGCA
The DNA here is from genome assembly GCA_032361065.1 of Enteromius trimaculatus. Lineage (NCBI taxonomy): Eukaryota > Metazoa > Chordata > Actinopteri > Cypriniformes > Cyprinidae > Enteromius > Enteromius trimaculatus. The sequence continues at coordinate 3,232,108 of JAUMHP010000083.1, forward strand.
GCCACTGTTAAATTAAAACCAGATATTACAGACCTTCTCCAGAACTGGTTTCTGGTAGTCTCTCTGAAAAAAATACACATACAAAAAATACTTTGTACCCAAAGAACAAACTCACATCTGAGACTGATCAAGCTGTTGTCTTAGATGGGTCACTCTCAGTGTTTCCCTCACATGAACTTTTCTGGGAGGTCTGAGATGAAAATAGGTGCAAAATAAGCAGTGTTATTTCTAGAACTATGGGCATATTTAGTCTTGTGGACTTTAGAAAGATAAACCTTCGCTTTCACTAATTTTAGTTTAGTCTCATCTAAAAATACTATCTAGCATTCTATGTTGAGTAGCAGTGAAAAATTATTTAAAATAAAACTTTTAAACTACTTTTGTATAATCTATAAACCAAAATGACATTTACTTTTCATAGGTGTGATTGTACCATCTCAAATTACATGCCAGTAATTGTTCATCCAATTCAGCACCAGAAACACTGCATGATATACAAGATTTGACTAGTGTTCATGTTCTTTCTTGACTCTTCACACGTTGGTTGATTTAAACACCGGTGAAGAGTCTCTCTCTGCTCTGCTTTGCTTTGCCTCCTGCTAGGGTTCACAGGCTTGTACATCTTTAATTATGAATCAGATTCTTTTGCCCCTGTTTTAGAGCGACTCCAGACCGGCTTCGCTCAAGTCATCCACTTGAAAGTTTGAAAACCTCCAGTGACAGGAATATTAATGTGGCGGCAGTGTCGTATCTGTTTCAGCTCATGCATATTCAATGTCCCCCCAGCTCTCTAAGATTTATGTCAGACTGTGCAGGCGTGTGCTTCTCCACCATTTTAGATAATAGCATGCTAAATTGATGTTATCAGGAGGAGTCTCTCTCTCTTTCTCTCTATCTCTTTCTTTTTTAGTGTTCCTACCTTTATCTTTCATGCCTCTTTCCTTCCTTTTCTCTCCCTGTCTCTTTTTCCGGCTCCTCTGCCCTCAATCTCCTTGTTGGGCAGAAGTTATTAAGGAAGCCTAGGTCAGTTCCTGGTGGAAAACACCTTACAAGCTCACTAGTGACACCCCAGGAGACAACAGAGTGTGGGGGTGGGGGGTGTATATTTAGGGAGCAGATTGGGGGCAACCATTTGGATTATCTTTTCATTAAGGACACTTGAGTTGTGCCCACTCTGTTGAAGCAAACGCCCAGCTGCTAATGAAGTTTAAACAGACATACTTTGTTTAATTATGGCTAATCGCAGAGGCCCAATGTCCAGCCCTCTTTGATCTACCACTGGCAGGGTAATCTTTCTGGCAGATAGCATCTCGCGTTCGTCCCTGGCTCCTTTTTAGACATTGCTATGGGAGGTCTGAGATTAAGCATGGGTTAATTGAGCCAGTGTAGATTAGTAGCGTAAAGTCTTTGGGTGCTGTGTGTCAGACAACAAGTGTACAAACTAATGCTAGATATTCAGGTTTAATAGGGGTGTGCTGTAATGTGGGGATGTAAGTTAAAGATATAATTTGTTTAATCAAAATTAAATCAGTATGCTCACCACACTTCTGAGGTGAAAATTCTAAATGTATGAATGTAAATATAAAGTTCTGAAGAATTTTTGTGTCACTTTTTTTATCAGTTTAATGCTGAATAAAGTTTTCATTTATCTATAGATCTAGAACTCTTGCTGAAGTGATACATGGGTTGGAGGAAAGTCCATATGTCTTCTCAGCACAAGTCCAGAGGAAATGGTGTCCAACAGGGGAGAACAAACATGTTAAAAAGAAAACAAAACAAAAGAAAAAATTTTGCTCTTTAGCTGCAATCTAACCCTCTCTCCGGTGTCTTTCATCTGTAGTAAGTATGCGGTGTAGAGAGGTTTCCCACTGATACAGTAAGAGCGATACACCCAAATCACTAACTAAGCATGGGAAAAGGCCGTAGGAAATACTACTCTTGTTTCATTCTCTCTCTCTCTTCCTCTGTCTCTCCCAGACACACATTGTTTTTCTTTCATTTTAAGGTCTTAATCAAATTCTCATAGTTTCTCGTGCTTCTTAGACGATGCAGTTTAGTTTGTTCATTCCATCCTTCTGCTTTTCTCGGTTTTACTTAATTACATTTTAATTTATTTATTTATGCATTTATTTATTTAAAATAGTGATGTGTTTCAGAACAACCCGTTATCTGTCGTGTCACACTCTGCTTTGAACACAATTGTCTTGTGTTGTTTGTGTGTGTGAGTTGCTTTTTTCATGTGCAATATTCATTTGAAGGTCTTTGAGTCAGTTTCTTTCACTGGTCTGGTTGTGGCCTAAATGTTTCATTAGCAAATTCGTAAATAAAGACGCCACACTATTCATTAATTGACATTTGATTGTTGTTGTTGTCAGGAAGAACAGAAATCAAGGCATCATTCTTGCCTGTTTCTTGAGGAAGTCTTGTTAAAGCCAAAAGTTATAGATCGAAAGATATTAGTCAATGTCCAACAGGTTGTGAATAAAATATTGCATTCCTTTCATTTGGAACCATAAACAGTCACATCGCTATCTAGATATTCAGCTGACTGAAGAGGTCTAAATGTCGGTCAATTAAATGCTATTTTTGTGGTTTTCAATACACACAATATGTTTTAAATGCATTAGACACTTATAAACGTGAATATACAGGACTGTAATGGCAAGAACAAATAAATACTGATGTTAGTGCTTTACAGGACTACTGCTATGCTTCTCTCCTCATCCATATTTAAAGTTTATGGCTCACCCAACAAGAGTTTCCTAGTGGTAAATACAACAAAGGAAGCTGTAAATGTCCAATTTCAGACTAGGAAACTTAATAATTATTTACGATATCATGTGAAGGCAGCATTACTTAGTATTTGTGTTCATATGCATTTGGAGCTGTAAATATGGTTGTCAGTCCCAAACTTAGTTCATTTAAAGTGCTGTTTAGTACTGTTCTCCAGACAGGTACTGAAAGCATTTCATTGGTACTGTAAGTGCAAGTTGGTCAAGCCCAATTTCCCATCTAAAGTCTTATAATTAGATTTACAGCTTCAATTACTCCAAAGTAAAATCTCAAAACTATTCACAAGCCACTTAAGACAAAGTAAATGAAATTATGCATCACTTTTTGTGAATAATTTAATATTTCCTTTGCCGAATATGACAGAATGGCTAATTTATTAATAGACAGACACAAAGTCGAGTCAAAACGTCTATCCTCAGGGTGGATCTGCTTTCAGAAGAACAAGCCCTTGTTAAATAAGTTAAATGAGAAGGTCTCCATGGCAGTACTTGCAAGTTTACCAGCAAACACCAAAGAAGCAAGATTACACAAGCTCTGCTCACTGGCGTCATGATCTCGGAGGCCCCTGCCGTGCCTCCTCGTGAGATGAAATATTTAGATCTCTGTGTTTATTAGTGGCATGATAGAAAAAGGGCTTTTTCCCTTTGACTTGTGCATACTGACATTGCACACATAACAAACAAACAGAAAAGTCTCTTGATCCATAATGGATGACATCCCTCAGTTTTGCAAAAGAGCATTATTAAAGAAATTGGGCTAGTGGGGCGAGCTCCCATTTGTCAACATTAACATTTCGTCAATAAACACAAGAATAGGAAGTAACATTTATGCTCCATATTGGCTTGAAAAAAATTATCAGTCATCAAAATGACATTCACCATAAGAACATTTACTTTGTATAAATGAACAAATCACATTGTGCAGCATCATTTGGCATCTGCCTGGAGCACATTTAAAGTTTTAGGTTACAGAAAAGAATCAATAACCATTTAAGTGAGATATTTGTGAAAAGCCATGAAGCACACTGCCACATTTGATCAAATTTAAATAAGAGCATGTTTAAATCCTAATCTGTCAATTGTAAAACAATGTTTCATAAAAGAATAAAATAAAATCTCTGAAGTCTGTTCTTATGTGTTGCATCTAAATACATTCTCTCAGAAATACTGTGGCCTAATAGGCAATGGAGGTAGATAGCCGAAAGACAAAACATTTATCTTCATGATAAACACCCTTTCAAGATCTTTTGGCAATGCACTTTGACTTTCCTAAGTCTGGAGATGTCTCCTAAAAGACAGAGCTCCTCCTCGCAGTCTCCTTTAACTTTCTTTAAGGGATTACTGTTTGGCAAAACTGCCTCTACTTTCATATTGTCTTTTCCAAGGGTTGTTACAGTAAAACTTTCTCAAGTGTTCAAGTTAAAGATAACTACAAGGACCTTAAGGATGACAGGACATCATTCAGAAATTCCAGAGGCACCACTGTCCTCATTTTAAACTGTTGTGTTTAGATAAAACTCCAGGCAAAGTCATAAACACTTGTTAATTTTTTCTTAATTTTGTTTTTGTTGTTGTTGTTGGTATTAAAGTTCTCATATTATTGGTTATGAAATGTTCATATTTTGGTTTTGGGAGTCCCAAATAACATCTTGGCGTGCATGCAAGGTAAAAAAAAAAAAAACACATTGTTTTTCTTTTTTTTTTTTCTTCATTTGTTTAGTTTTACTTTTAGTTTTATTTGTTCAATGACTCCCAAATGATTCGTTCAACGATTAATTTTTCAAACCCTTCCAGTTTGTGAGCTTTAAATGCTCCAACAGCAGCCCCTAATGGAAAAGAATGAATTTGCATTTTCATTCAGACCAAAGCAAAAAAAAAGTGGGCAGACAATATGCCAATGTTTCATTTTGATGTCAACATGAAACAGACTCCTTTTAAAAATTACTCGTTTCAATGATTCTGAGTAGACTCTTTCTTTTGAGACCAAACAACTTTATACACTGTGCACTAATTCTAAGTATAGGTCACCATACCTGGTTACAAGTCACTTTACTTTTAGCTTTAAAACTTTGCAGGATGTTTGCATTCACTTAGAACTGTGTCAGACACAGCCTGACAGATCATTTTCAAAAATCCATAACTGGCACACTTTAAGACTTAAGCAATTGTTTCCCCCACGTTAAATCTTGCATAACTAAAAAGTTTGCTCTCCTGATACTATTTGTGTCTTTCGTTATAGAAAATGAAAATGATAACAGGCCCAAAATTGGTGGAACATCAGGCAAGATATGTCTTGCCCGAAGTTGTTATTCTGTTCCCAATCAAAGTTAATATTTCCCACCTGATGTCTTTAACATCTGGGTTTTTATGTTTCCTTTGGGACACCAAGGCCTCGCTGGAGTTGTGACCTGATAACATCTGCAAATAAGCGGTGGCTCTGCCCACATGCTCCAGAGCAGGCAGGCCTCTGTGCCGCCCCTCTGTCCTCTCAACGCTTTCAACACCTCCTCAACACCCCCTTAATAAACATTCTTTCGAAGGTCTGCAGTGAAAATCCACACACACTCTAACTGTGTTTTATTAAATACTGTAGCATGTCTCCTGGACTCACTCTTGTAATCTTTTGAAGCATTTGGACATGTAATGTGCTTCTCACAAAAGGGTGAAAATACATTTGTATTTCCAATCGCAGCTCTGGACAAGGCAAAAGGAAGACATCTGCCTCAGCTAGAGGCATCAAAGAAATCCAAAAGGGAGTTTTAATACTACATGTGTGGTGGAGGTGCGGTGAACTCTCCACTTTCATTTTGCCTTCCTCTACAAAAGCTTGAAAAACACTTTTAATAGAGCTGGATTTATGAGATGCCGTAGGATACATCTGCTCCCCTCAAAGAAGTGTACAACTGGCGATTTTGTCCTTAGTTTGAAATAACGGAAGCTCAGTTGTCCTTTTTAACGGACGTTCACTAGCCTAAGACAATGAAAAACAACAGCTGTGTTATAGTTGACTGTTCTCATAGATACTGTATGGTTTGATTTATGTCACATGCAATTTTACTAAACAAACAAACAAAACAAACAAATTAACAAACTGTTTTGTTTTGTTTTGTTTTGTTTTGTTTTGTTTTGTTTTGTTTTGTTTTGTTTTGTTTTGTTTTGTTTTGTTTTGTTTTAGACTTTAGACTTTAGGCTTGTGCATAACGTTTTTTTTTTTTGGGCAATCCATTAGCTTACATAGGACACAAAACATCTAAGAGGTGCAAATTGCACCCCTTCATTAATATAGGTGATACTTATGTGTAAATGTATTCATTTTAAATATTCCCAATTCACATGTTCTGCTTTAGTGATTGTAAAAGACCTGAAAGATCAAGGATGGATCCACTAACTATGTCATTTGCCTTAGTCACTCTATTTGGATGCCTCCCTCACTCCCCCTGACTCTCTCTCTCTCAGTCTCTCCTCTCGGGAAAATCCAGTGTCTGCTTTTTTCACTGCATTCCTGTTGGTATATGCTGCTTGTCATGAAAATTCTCACGGAAACCAAATATGAGAAAATAAGAAAGGGTGGGTTAAAAAAAAAAAAAAAAAAATCACATCATTTCAAACTAAGAGATGTTCTTGTACATTCTAGAGTAAGGGAAAATAAACAAATAGCTGAAGAGAGAGGGGGGAAAAGCTAAAAGTGTTTCCATCACCACTCCAGCTGTTTTCCCAGGGAGGAGCTGGACTTAATACAGCCTTATGCAAATGTCTTGGAATTGACAAATCCTACACTTACAGAGGTTTTATTAATGATCCTAATTATCTATAGTAGTCATTAAACAATGAGATTAGCATATGGAACCAAAACCTGTTTACATTACATCTGAGAGACAATTGGAAGGTCCTAGCTATCCTTGACAATACAGGCCCATAATGGTTTCTGATTAATCAGAAAACCAGACACGTAGAGGTGCTGAGCAAGCAAAGGCTGCTGACTTTCAACTGATTAGCTGCTTGATATTATTTCGACTGAGCAAAAGATTTTGCCTTTATGAATATGAGCAGTTAATTAAAGGGATAGTTAACCCAAATTAATATTCTGGCATAATTTACTCACCCTCATGTAGTTCCAATACTGCCTGACCTTCTTTCATCTGTAGGTCATCAAAAGATGTACTTTTATACATAAAATCAAAGTCAGTGGGGTCAAAACCACACTGGATTTGCATTAACATTGCGTGTGGGGAGATTCTCAGAATATCTTTTGTATTTGCAGAAGAAAGTTTTTGGGTGAACTGTCTCTGTAGGCCTTCAGATATGAAAAAGTAAAAACACGATTGTATAAGGGTGTAAGTGTGTATTGTACGATTTGGATGTGCAATCTATTCACTCTTGAACGGCAGGTATTTGCAGTTCGGCCTTGCCTTTTTCTGAAGAACTCGGGGAATAATTTGTTGGAGTGTTTGAGAAACAGAAAAGCCTGGCATGAACTGTGCTTGAACCCAAAGCCTGTGAAGACTACGTCAAGAGATGCTTCGATTTTTCCCTCCCTCACTCTCTCTCTTCAACCATGATCAAAAGTTCAGAACCCTGTATGTTTTGTATTCACGAAGGAGAGAACCTTTGAAACCCTTTGGATTAGAGAGTGTTGTCAGCCCACGTTAAAGGAGAGAGAAGGAAGGACAGCTCACAGAGGTGTGTGTGTGTGTGTGTGTGTATGCATGCAACAGTGTGCATTTATCCACCTTGTAGTCCAGACCGTGAACATGTCATAATGAAGGTGTTAGAAAGTCGACGCTGAAGAGGTTAAGACCAAATTAGTCTGGGTCGTAAGTCTTCCACTTCCTCAGTAGCAACACCAAATCTTATTTTAGGGGCTGCAGGGTAGAATAGCCATACTTTACAGGTGGTGCTATTTTCTGTGGGATCATCCAGCTGAATTAGAGTGTGATTGAGCTAAACATGTGTCCCAGTGGTCTCCAGCTTGGACGGCTGCCCACCTCTGCTTCATTTGTCCCTCACTAAATGTTTTTTGACAACTCTCAAGTGGTTACTGACAGCTTTCCAGCCATTAAGACATGGGGAACGAACACACAAGCCATAACTGATAATTACCATGCTTTATAATCTTGAATTAGCAATGGAATTCTGTCATCACTCTGGTGCTAACCTGGACAACAGCATAAACTAAATGGTGATAGACAAATGTGTATGTATGTGTGTGGGTATATAAATACAAAAGTATGTATATACAGTAAATGGATAGTAAAACTTAAAATATTAGAATTTCATGAATGTCAAACAAATTGTTAGAGATTAACTTAAATGATTTTAATCAACTGATGGTAAGGTTTTTTTTTTTTTTTATTTATTTGATATATGTAGTCACCACATTAACATAAGAGAGTGCACATTTTGAAACCCAGTCCTTTCCTTTCCTTTCCTTTCCTTTCCTTTCCTTTCCTTTCCTTTCCTTTCCTTTCCTTTCATTTCCTTTTTTAACAATACATTTCTTGATTTATATTTTGTTAGATTATATATTGTGTGACATAATGCAAATAAATGTATTTATAAATAATTTCCAATGAATGATTCACAAAAAAAAAAGTTTGGCAACACTTTATAGGGAATACTAATTCACCATTAACTATGACTTTTACCTCAATAAATTCCTAATTTGCTGCTTATAATAATGCAGAATAAGGCATTAATATGTGTTTAATTAGTAGTAATAAATAATAAGAAGTTTGTTATATTTATATACTGTTAAATATAAAACAGAAGAACAACTGTATTAGGAAACCGGCTTCATACACCCACTATATAATGACCTTGAGACTAGTTGTTTTTTGTCAGACATTGGTTCTGAGAGAGTGTGTTTTATCATTGGATTGCATATAAGTGTTCAGAAGTGAGCAAATATGCTTGTAGGCGACTGTATGTCAACCTTTTCTCTTTTCTTAGCATAAATGTCTCATGTCATGGAAGTTAAACATTCCTTTATTGTAGCTAGAGTTATACATATACATACAACACTGTGTTCCTCACAGGCGCTGCTTTATCTTCACTTGCTTAACTCTTGAGTAGCTCTTGTCCATTCAAGGCAAGGGATTTCTCTCTCAGTTCCCCCTTCACTTCATCCACTCCTTCTCCAGTGAGCTGGAATCACTTGAATGTCCCACCCAAGCACTCTCTGGCCCTGGAGAGGACGGCTCAGAGTCGCCCATCTCCCCAGCACTCCACTGCTCTCAAGCGCCTCTCTACTCAATGAGCCCAGCTCCCAGCTGGGAGGCCCATTGATGCCCCGCTTTGGGTCGATTGTTCCCTTTTGGAGAGGGGAGGAGAGGGGTGGAGTGAGTGGGGCCGCCCTAACCCCACCCCTGGGCATTGAGCTTGGCCTAGCAGGTGTAAACATCCAGCACTTCTCTCCCCATGAGTGGGCAGTTAAGAACCCCAGGTAGTCATGGAGAGTGCCTCAGAGGAATTAAGAAATTAGAGAGAGGAGAGAAAAAAGTCGATGAATGGAGGGATTTGGGATGGCGGGAGGTCGGGGGAGGAGGAAGAGGAGAACAGGCCCAGGTGTTCGGGCTTATTATATGACCCAATATGTTTTGAGCAAGATAACCTTTCACATTCAGCGGACCCCACGTAAACCAACCAAGGCCTTTTTCATGGTCAAGAAGTCCTCGTAATAAAAGCGGAGAGCTCACCTTACATTGCCGGCACATGCCTGTGCACAAGGCCTGGTTTTGTGACATCGCTGCTCTTTTAACCTCAACAATCCTGAGATGGGAAACCTGACAACAATGCTTAATTGTGAATTATTTGTTTGTTTGTGTTTTATTTATTTATTTACTCTACCTCTAAAGGGTAATATGCAACAAAAATGTTTACTATTTTAATCAATTTTAAAATATAATTTATTCAAAAAACTTAATTACTATTATTGATTTATATTTTTCCATTGTAGTTTTTTTTAATTCTAAACAAATAAATAAATGATATATATATTTCACCAGTTTCACAAGATAAAAGCAGGCATAGCACATTTAATGCATGTAAATGTGAGTAATAATTAGTAGTTATTACTAATTATTACTGCATGACCATATTCTGCATAGGCCCAAATAGGCCTACCTTGTCATCTATGAATGAGAAGTATATTAGGAGCTTAATGATTAGAATTGGAACATAAATTTAACAAAAATGGAATAGAAAATAAAACATGAACATCATCTTTTCATCTTTTTTTCACCTAGTGTCAGAGGTGTTAAGCATCATTCTCACATACTGACATTTTTACTTTATTTCATATCAAAGCTAATTATAATTCACAACTGACCTGTCAATATTTTCTATGAGTTTAGAAGTTGACCTGACAACATACTGTTACAATATACCGAGACGTGTCCGGTATGCTGGACATTTGGAAAGAGAAGGTTAAAGGAAATCCCAGTGCTTCAGCTCTGTCTGTCATGTTAAAGTGCAAGTGTGTGAAGAAGTGATGTTTTCATTGATGGTACTGCAGTGGAGAGTGAATGTGTATGGGTAAACAAAAAATATGTGTGAAGAGCCTACAAAAAAAAAGACAGCCATTTAGCATGGACTGGATTAACAACATAAAAAAAAAGAACTGCATTTATCTTCTCTAGCATATGACGGAAATGAAGCTCCATTAAATGCTTTCATTTCCAGGCAACTTAACACCTGTGTTTTAATCATATATTTATTTTTCAACGAGGACAGGATGAAGCCTCAATGTGTGAGGACTGTTATTTAGTCTCTCTCTCTCTCCCTCTCTCTCTCACTCCTCACGAAGTGTTATTTACTAGCGAGATATCATCCTCTCTTTAATCCTCTTAGCATTGGATTTCAGTTGTACTTACAGCGTCCTGCACCTGCTAAACTGCTGCCTGCTAAAGCTGCATAAATACACATACAGTAAAGGTGCATCATAGGCTATACCGACTCTCTAGAATTCAGCGACATGCAGAGAGAGAAAGGAGGGAGGCTTGGCTTTCTAAGATACTTATTTAGCATGGACTTGGACTGTTCAATTCAGTCGGGGTCTTGTTGAGAGTAGCTCAGGATTGGACAGGCGAGTTTCTGCATAAATCTGTTACAAAATTAAGCTATTGCAACTTTGTAGTTTGGAGGTAGCCAGCATCAAAAGCTCCTTTAACTGTATGATGCAGTGCTTAGGCATTAGGTATCAAGTCCTTTGTGGATTTAAAATTTCCCAGAGCAAGTATCTGTCTGGTGGATGCAAAAATATTTGGGATTTTTGCATTTGCATAAATGTTTTTGAGATCGTGGCTAAAATGTTTCAATCACTTACATGTTTTAAAACTTCTAAGCTGAAGTAAAGATGTTTGTTGTGGTCCTGGAAGTTTCAGTCACATGCTATATATGAACTACTGGTTCACAAAAGTTAAAATGAATAATCAATATCATAAATCAAGATTCAGAAAATATACCAAAATTAATTATCCTTTTTATCATGTTTTTGTATATGTATATGTATGTATTGTGTGTGTGTGCGTGTGTGTGTGTGTGTATATATATATTTATAAAAAGAAACAACAATACAATATAAAACACAATAAAACATTTTTATTTTATATGTTTTTGCAAATAAACTCTTCATAAAATAAAGACTAGCTAGCTGTGAATCCTCTTGTTCTGATGCTTCATTTGATGTTGCTGTATAATGTATAATGTTTTAATTTTGTTGTGAAGATGAAAGTTGCAATATGTAACTGCGTGAAAAGGCATATGAAAGGTATATTTATCATCCATTTTTTTTACTTTAACACAGATTTTGATAACAATCACATATCTCACACATAGAATGCACGGCCATAATGGATGGGGATATTCAGCAGAATTTAAACACATAACCACATGATTTAAGCTAAAAAAATAAAACATTTTAAAAGAGAACGAAACATCACACTTATTTGCACCAGTGAGCAATAAGCTTGCAGTGATCTGCCCCTTCAGTTGACTGCCCCCTACTGATCATGTCTTTACTGTGTCTAAGCATTTTCTGTGTTTCCGCATAATAGTGTCACGCGAGATCACTTTCCTTCCCGCGCGCATTTTGAATGGCCAAATCTGTAGAATAGATATTGTAGAGCTAGTGTTGGTCAAGTTATTACTATTTTTGCAATAATTAACAAGTAGACCGTGACGATGTCTGTCTTGTCTCACCTGGTCCTTGTGTTCAGTCTTTGTTTTTGTTTTGATTCTGTTTCACCCTTCCAGCTGTCTTTCCAGGTGTCTTGTATTATGTCTTGATTAGTTTTGTATTTAAATCGTGATCTGTGTTTCATTCAGTGTCAGTCGTTGTTTGAACGTAATGTCACGTCTCTGCGTATTCATCAGCTACCCTGTATCCTGTTTATAATTAAATGTTTTTCTGCTTCACTGAAATTCACGTATCCTTGGCCACTGAGAAGCAAGGCATAATCGTTAAAGAGCGACTGACCACAAATGGAGGTGACGTTCACTTTGGACCATGCCGCGCTTATCCTCCGAGACCCACCGTTCGAGGACTATGTTACACAGTTTTATCAACTGGCTGAATGGTCGGGTCTCGGAAATGCGGCAATCATCCCCGCATTCGAACACGGTGCCTGAGCTTACAGCACCGCCAAGCTCCCGGACATCTTGGAATTAAAGTGGAGGGTGGCGGTTTTTCTGTGCCTGATGACGGTCCGGTCAGGGGAACCATGTGTTGGTTCGGTTTCACAGTAATAACCAGGAGTGCCATTCAAAATCCCTGCGGTGTCCAGTCCGCAACTTTCGGGTCCCAGCCCGAATCACGGTCAGGGGACACGTATGAAGGTTCAGTCTCCAAATCATGGCCAGGAGAGCCATTCTCGGGTCAAAGCCCCAAATCACGGTCAGGAGAACTGTTGTCTGGTCCAGTGCCCGAGTTACGGCCAGGAGTGCCGATCCAGCCACCCGCGGATTCCAGTCCACAGTTTTCAGGTTCCAGTAATATCACAATATCTGTTTTGTCTCACCTGGTCCTCATGTTCAGTTTTGTTTTGATTCTGTTTCACACGTGTTTTTGCCTTTCGCCTTTTTAATTCGCCTCTCTCATTTGTGTTTCACTTTCTTCCAGCTGTGTTTCCAGGTGTCCTGTATTATGTGTTGATTAGTTTTGTATTTTAATTGTGATCTGTGTTTCATTCAGTGTCAGTCGTTGTTTGAATGCAATGTCACGTCTCTGCGTATTCGTCAGCTACCCTGTATCCTGTTTATAATTAAATGTTTTTTCTGCTTCGCTGAAATTCACATCTCCCTGCCTTCCTTACCTGCTGAGAAGCTATACGTAATCGTTACATAGATAGAATGCAAAAATAATGCAAAATGTAAAAGTACATTTATACAAGTAGTATATAAACACTGAATATTGCTGAACATGCTAATATGCCCTTGACGTTTTTAAGCATACGAGTTTAAACAAAACATTTATTTTGAAGGCCAAACATCTTTCCTTTTAAAAGACCTCAAAAAGTGTTTGGCTAACATTGAGCTCAGACATCAGTCTCTCGGGGTGACAGTGGCGCTGTGAGGTTTTTAATGTTCGCTCTGTCCCTCAAGAGCTCTCCCGACCCTTCATTCCCTCTGTGACTCCTCCGCTCTATGTGTGTGTGTGTTATGCACATATATGTGTGTGAGGTATGGGTATCTCCAGCTAGAGGCGAACAATATGGAATTTGAAATATTAGCCGCCGTTGTGATTGAACATGGCTTTCTTATCACCAGGTTGCCAGGTAGGTGCACTATAACGATGACTTATCGCCAGGGTGAGTAACAGCAAGTATATAACAAGATTCCCCGACATGACAAACGCCACCCCCAGGACACCCTGTACCCGACCTCTCACAGACAGGGCAACAGATGTGCCCCTGTTCCTTACGTTTCAGCATATACTCACGTGTGCCCTTACGGCTAAATATGGCCTTTGCTAAGTCGAGGTTAGAGGGTATAGTCATTTTAATAGCCATTTACCACCTTGTCACCATTTGCTTTATGTTATGTACTATGTAAGACTTTATAGTCTTTGTTTCTGCCTCTTTTTATAGGGTATATAGGCCTACATAACCACTTAGTACTTCTTTATGTAAATGGGACACATTCATTAATTTATTTATCCATTTATTTATTCATTTATTGTCTGTCTGTCTATCATGTATTTAACTATAAAAAAACTGTCTGGGGATACTTGTTATCCTGAAAAAGGTCTCTTTGTTGTAGTGATATTTTATTTTAAAGCTTTTTCATTATTAGAAATGAGTAAATGCTTTGCTTCCAGGTTTTATTTTTTATTGTGCCCTTTCATGAGGAAAGGCATTGCTGTTCTGAAGCTGCATGATAATTGAACTAAATTATTCATAGTGATTGATAGTGCTAATGTGAAGGGAATTACAATGCCCTGTGATTGTTCCATAATAATACAATGTTTTGTATATTAATGTTTGATTTTTCTTGTCTTCCTTATGCCATCTGAAGAAAACATATATGTTTGTAAGATCTCAGGCTTACAAGAGCAACGGGGTAGAATTGTCCCTCATGAGGGAACGCTCATGGATTTAGTGTCAGACAAGGTCAGAGGTACAGTCACAGGGTTCAAGCCGTCTTGTCGCTGTCCTAAGTGGGCGACATTTGCTATTTGACTTCCCATGTATATGAGTGTGTGGGAGCGTGTGGAGCCAGGGGAGTCACTCTGAAGTATTTGGAGGCTTATCATGTTGCATGTCAAAAGAACTGACCAACCTTGCTTCAAGCCTAGGACTGCTGACCTTTGACCCAAGTGTTAAACCAAAAACAGATGCCTCTGAACTGACTCATATCCGGCCTTTAAACAAGCTTGCAGGATTTTTTTTTTCACCACCTTCAGACTGTTATTTTTCTAATTTCACATGTGTCACTTGAGAAAAACTGAATTTAGTTTTAGATTATTTGAAGTGTCTTCTGACTTTTATTTTGAAGTTCCTTTCTCTTGTCTTGTCTTCTTGATCCTTCCTGATTGTACCCAGGTGTTTTGTGTTAGTTAATTAGATCCCCATCCATCAACAGCCCTCATAATGTCTCGCACTGTTTTGTGTAGCATGATTTATAGTGATGAGTTTCTGCTGATGTTTTAAATAATTATATTGTCTCATGTCTTTTTGCCTGCGCTTTGTTAAATTAGTGCAGTTTTGTAAAAGCGAAAATTTAGATTCAAAGATTTATTGACCACTGTTGATAAACTCCCATTTTGGTGTACTGATATTAGTAAAGGCTCATGAGTTGAAACAGAATGGTTTGTCAACAGCACTGCTCTTTTGGCGAGGTCACTGTGATTCTGTTTACTTTTTTAGAAGAATATTTACCCTCTGGGCTTTTTGAAAGCATCTGTGAAAGTTCACCCAAGAAAAGCAGTGGGAAAGAAAATATACACTCTCACATCACGGACAGCATTATAAAGTTGGGCTCGAGGATGCTAGAGCTCATTATAAGAGGAGGAATTAGATCTGCATAGTTGCTTGCTTGATAAATGTCTGGGTGGGATCCTGCTTTTACTTTCTCATCACTTTAGCCAAACATTTTTTCCCTCTCTCCCAAATTCTTTTTGCTACTCACTAATCTTGCTTCCTTTTTTAAATTTGATCGCACATAGAATGGAGATAAACTATATACTCTCTAACAAGGTTTTACAATCCACTCTTATAAGCTTTGCACATTTTTGGCGGCTCACTAATATGATACACCCAGTTCATGTAGCCGTAGGTATTAATTTGTATATGTCAAATTTTGCTTTAAGTTTTTTGCTGTGCATGTGTGTATAAAATGTGTAGTTCATAATGTAAAGTTGTCTCCAAACAACTATGCAATCCACAATGTCACAGTCCTATCCATTGAAATGCAATAATTGCAATCCATAAGCATAAGTGCAAATTAATATTATGTTAGAGCATTCGAGACTCTATTTGACACTGCGATATTTATTCTGCATCTTTTCTTATAAATCAGTTGACTAAACTGTACAACATTATTATGATATTAATATAAACCTTAGATGAAACCAAAAACCGGTGGAGTTACATGTTTTCATGGGCCCGTTTGAACAATACTGAAATCTCATCTGCAAAACACATAACTGTCTGGTGTTTACGACAAACTTGGAAGATCTGTTTACTGCCAGATCCTGACCTGTCCAATATATTAGACACACAGATACTTTATTATATCACATATTATTTAATGTAATGGTTTTAACCACCACTAACCTAAAATCATTAAATATTGGTTGCTTTGCTGGGTTTTTTTTTAGTTGTTGGTGATATTCAAAGACAGTTTAGGCAATAATAACATTTGGGACAGATTCCTGAATACAAACTTGCATGGGTCGGATTAAACCATCAATAAACACTATCAGTAGTGTTAGGCTCCAGACTAATGATTTATACTCCCTAACATGGAACTGATCTCTATCAGATTGATGAATGCACCAACCAATCATGTTCCTGCAAACCCACAGCATGTACATACACCAATAAGTGATGATAAACGGCTCCCGTCAGAGTTATTTATGCATTGAAGGGGGCCTAGCATTGGCCCGACGTGGGGTGGAGTTTCCATAGTCATTCTCCCGGTCGGTAGGTGGTCTCTTTTTTTTCTTTGCTTGCCTGGTCTCATCCTCCCCTGATATAGAGGTTCTGCTTAACCTCCCTCGCAGATGGCTGAGGGATGCGTCCCAGCTAGGGAGAGGCCTGTGGCCCGTGGATCATCCCACACAATCTTACTACAGAAACCCCCCTCACACAGTTTATGTTCATCAGATGCCTGCGGTGGACATAGAGGGATGCACATGGGGGATCTGGAGGCCATAAATGGGCTTGTCATGAAGGAACATGGTTCTTCTTACATCCTGTCTCTGTTTAACACGTTTAGCGTGTGGGTGTTATTGTGTGTCCACTGTGTTCAAGTCATGGTAGATTGCCGTAATTAGTTTCCAACTCTGACATATTGCCTTAGAACTGTCTGTCATGTTTATTTTTGTTTAGGCAGATGTGTAAAACTTAATGTTTTTTTTCCACCTCATGCCAGAATCTACTCTTTGTGGTGACTGTGTTTTTTTTTTTTTTTAATTAAAAAATTAAACAGATCCTTTTCATCATTTTCCCTGTTTTTCACCATACAAATAGCCATGTAAGCCATTTAATCACAAACATACACTGATTTGTATAAATATATATATAATTTTATTTTAAAATATTAGCCATTTCTTAATAATAATTAAACACATATTCATTCTATATTACCTTTTATCCCTAATCCTACCTAAAACTTAACAACTACCTTACTAACTATTAATAAGCAGCCAACCTATGCTGCGTAATTCTGTTAATCAGATTCTGAATGACTATACAAAAAATCAATCAATCAATCAATCAATCAACTGATCTTGTGCAGGTTTATTCTTGATTCATTTTTTTTTTTTTTCTCCTGCATTGAATTTAATTTAAAGCTAATATATATATATGTAATTTTATTTTAGAATGTTAGCCATTTATTACTAATAATTAAGCATATATTAATTATATATAAGACCTTTTTTTACATACAGTACCTAATCCTACCGAAAACTTAGGCGTGCGAGTTCAAGTGCAACAGTAATTTATTAAAAGGCTTAAAGTCAGGATCACAACAGTCAATCGCCGGCAGACACAATAGATGAGGCACAAGCAGAGACAGAGTCGTAAACAAGCAAAAGGTCGAGATACCGTTAAACAAATCCTGGGGAGAAACAAAGGGAAAGTCCAGGTCCAGGCAAAAATCGTAAACGGGTTGTAACACAAACAACGAACCATGACAACATCTAACACTGGGCGGCTTTTATGCCGGGGGATATCCGGGTGGAAGTGAACTGAGCTGTGGCAATGGTTTCAACATAAAAGTCCGGGTTAGAACATACAGAAAAGAGTACATCCCTGCGTCCGAAATCGCTTACTTCCCTATACGCGAAAAACAGCATGCGAGACGAGTAGTATGTCCGAATTCATAGCATTCGAAATTCAGTAGGCGAGAAGTACCCAGATGACCTACTGCTTCCGGCCGATCTATAGTAGGCATACCATGGACACTTTTCTATCCCATAAGGCTCCGGGAGAGGATGCGTCATATTCGAAAAAATGGCGGAAAGTGGCTCATTTTAAGTGTACGTACCTCAGAAAAAAAACTTTGTTTATTGTGATTAAATTACACTTGTTTAACACAATCTAAATAAACGGATGACTTATTGAAAGTTTAAATTGTCGCTCTGTTGTGACGACGTGTCACACGTGACAACATCAATATGGCGGATGTAGCTTAAACAGGGAAACACAAACAACAGAAGTCCTGGACCCTGGAGTGCCCTCCAGTGGTCTGGATGGGCACATCCAGCTGAACGTTACAAATAAGCAGCAAATTAGCAATCTATTTCTAATTAGAAATATGTATTGCCAACACAGTCTCACAAGCAATTCGTACATATTCGTACGAGGTGCCAAATTTGTGCCAATTTGTACAAATTCGTACGACTTCTCTCGTACGCTTTCGTACGATTTGTCTCAAACCATGTGATGGGTAGGTTTAGGGGCGGGGTTGTGTTTTGGTCATTTCGTACAAATTCATACAAATTGCCATCTCGTAAAATACGTACGATTTAGAATAAATCGTACAAATTCGTACGAATTAGCCACCTCGTAAAATACGTACGAATTGCCGTGAGATCAGGTTGGTATTGCCTATTCTAAAGTGTTTAACTGACTTATATTTATATTGTGTTTAATTGACGTATATATATATATATATATATATATACGTATATTGTACACCCTACTTATGGTAAACACATGGAGAATTTTAGCACTGTGCACCTTATGTGAACTTCATTTGAGAGTAAAACTAGTTTGCATTATCAGTAGATCCCACATACTCCACACAGAACACAATTGTCTGTCCTAATGAGACAAAGGGTTTACACACTTTATTAAATACAATTTTTTTTGTGCTTTTTAACATATCACAACTTGTAAATTACTTCTAAATTAATTAACTAAAGATAATAATCACTTATTAATCATTTGTGAATGTTTTGTAAATGAACATTTCATCATTAACTAATCACTTATAAATGACTTGTCATTTACCCTTTTTACCCTTTTCTTTTTAATCTTTGGCCACCTTCAGCTGTCTTATAAAGAAAGATTCTCATAGTTCCAAGCCTTTCTGAGCTGATGAAGTTCAATTTTTATTGTGCAGGTGAGCTGTGTGTGCGGCTGACCTCAGAGTAGTGACTTTATGAGCTTTCTTCTCTTCTCATCCCCCTGTTTGCTTTCGTCTGTGTCTCCTCTCCCCTACTGTACGTTAAGTCTATGAATTTACGAGTTTTATGGAAGAAGAGAGAATACAAGGAGTAGTGAAGGACAGTTCATGTGTATGTGTGTATATATGTGAGTGTGTTTATCTCGGCTCACTTGCATTGAACAATGCAGCAGTGCAGAAAGGACTCGCCTGTAAATGTCATGTTCCTTCAGACAGCCAGGACAGATGAGATGCAGACTGTACAGCTTAAAACCACACACTTAAATGCACAGGTGTCCTAATATGCTTTCAGTCAGAGCAAGGGTCTGGGTAGTGCATTTCCTAGAGCACACGGACTCTTTAATTGCAAAAGTTTCCAACTTCAAGCTGTTAAACAGACATTGGACCACTGTGCTCGAGCCATCTAAACTAAAGTGACAGTTATTGGCCCCTCTCGCCCAGGAAAAAACATTGAGCTATTTCCTGTTGTGTCCCATTTCGCAGTAGGAGTGTATTCCCATGCATTTGATATGGCCATATTAACCATGCACTCGTGAGCTCAGTCCATAACTCATGACTTAGGCTGAAATTTACAGCTCTTCACTACATTAAAACATTCTCTGCATGTGTTTTCCCCTATTGACCGAATTCCCATAATATTGTTTTTCATAAAGCGTGCCACATTTAATGCTTGTGTACTGTCTGTCAAGCATTTTGGCTTGAATAGTGCTCCTGGTAATAATAGAGTAGGTGATGATAGGTAATACAAGAAAGCGATGAAGTTTTTGTATGTGTGTGTGTGTACTTGCCCTGAGTATTAGTTCACTACAAAGATTTGTGAGGGCATATCTTCCCATCTGTTTAAACTTTATTTATTTACTTTTTTACTACAATCACTTACTTGCAATACTAAATCCTGTTGCTGATAATTATCTTGGTATTATGCATAATATTTAAATTACTTATAATCTGTGTTAGTAAATGATAATACGTTCATTTAATTAACACACACACACACACACCAACAAATATATTTAGAAATCGCTAGTACATTTCACAAATAATAATAAAGAAAGGGCAATATATTTAAACATGACATTTTACAGTAGAAATGCTAGTATCTCAGAACTTTAGTAATCTCAAATAAAGAACAACTTTTTTTTTTGCACTGACGAAAAAACATATAGAAACAAAAGAGTAAGAGTACCAAAAGAGTACCATTGAATAACCTGACATTTTAAAGTAGAAAACTTGCATCTATAAATAATTTTACTGTGTATTTGTTTAGTCAGTTATTTTTCCACTTGTAATGGATGGAGACATACATATGTGAGGACAAGGAAAAAGAGAAGAAACAGGATTGGAACACAATGTGTTGGAACTGATCCTGAATCTCCCATCTGAATACTACTGCTCAACATGTCTTGGCCACATGAAATAACCACTAGGCCACGCCTCCAGCTGGTGAGCTTCAGATGGTGGATCAAATGTTTGTGTATTTGTGCACACAAATAATCATTTGCAGTTTTACATTGACCTGATGATGTTGGGTTTGAACTGAGTGTCTGGTTCTAAGATCTGTTTGCTGGACTCTGGTTCAGTGATTGGAATGATAAGTGCACAGCATGCAGAGTCAGGCCTGTCAGATGCTGCTGGAATAGCCATCAGTGTTGAATGATAAAACCCCTGTGCACTCTCACTGTGTAGAAAGAGACATTCCCTTTAACCTTCGATATATTCTTTAATATAAAATATTATGCATATAAATTACACACCCATCTTTTGTGTGTGTATGTGATTCGTACAATATGAGGAGGGAGTTTAACATATTATTACAATTGTTTCTTTAAAAACATTTATTTATTTACTTTAACAGTATTTCAATTAAGTTAACAAATGCTTCTTGATTCTTCTATACATGTGTGCCTTGCATTTTAAATCAAGATGCCTTCAAATCCTACCCATGAGGACATGAAACTACTCTCTTGAAAAGTCATTCAGAGCATTTAATAAACTCTTCTGCAGATGTCTAATTAAGATTCCTAAATCAGCCGGAGTCATTTAGCAATTTAGA
Organism: Enteromius trimaculatus; assembly: GCA_032361065.1. NCBI lineage: Eukaryota > Metazoa > Chordata > Actinopteri > Cypriniformes > Cyprinidae > Enteromius > Enteromius trimaculatus. Next base: position 3,253,306 of record JAUMHP010000083.1, read on the forward strand.
TTCCTCAGCAACAACCATTTACCACTTATTTATTTATGAAATTGTACAGCATTGAGAAACTTTATCACACTTTTTGATAAAGAAGCTATATGGGACTAATGCTCAAATGTTTATATGTGATCAAGTAATACTAAGGTTAATTCACATGAAAAGTGTAATCAGATCAACTTAATTCAAACCAGAATAGCAGAGCATATTACCTTGAATTACCTGGTGTGATTTTAGGAAAGTTATTTGTTTTTTAAAGAGACAAAATGAGTGAGAATTATATGCTTTGTCATTAGTTTCTGTGGTTTTATAAATAACGCATGTTAACTGACAGCAACAGGAGGTCTAGTGTGGTTGTCCACAGGGTGGGGGTCTTACTTTGTCATCACATCTGTGTTTTGCTTTGATTTACTTTTCTTTGCTTATCTCTCTCTCTTTCTTTAGCTAGTTTTTGGTCATTGGCAATCTGGAAAATTTCAGCATGTGAAACACTATAATAAGCTTTCTTCACAAAAAAAGGATGTTTTTTTTTTTTTTTTTAACAGATGTTCAGGGGATGGTTCAGAAAATGTTGATGACCACAGGAGGTACATAAGTATGTGTATGTGATTTAAACATTAAACAAAATTGTGGCTAAATTATTGCCTTTTTTTTCTTTCCTTTTTGTAACTTTTAAACATTTTAAACATTACTTATAAACAGAATTTGGAAAGTATGTGCCATGCACCAATTTGCAAGCCATTTATAAACACAATGCACTGTATCATAATATTCTAAGAGGAATGATTTATGATTCTTCATTTAATTGAATTACGTTTTTTTTTTTTTTTTTTTTTTTTTTTTTTTTTTGTATTACATTTATTGGCCTGCATTTTTAGCTTAAATGAAATTAATAGAAAGAATATATTTCAAGATATCATGTTCCTCACTACTTTGAGGTGATGAAGAATGATGGCAACTAAACAGTCAGTGGGCCCTATTGACATTTACAGTATTCTTGGATACTAAGGAGATAATAAAGGAAAAGAGGAATGCACAAACAGATGATTGACAAGCCGTTATAAACAATCTCACTATTAACACGTCTGCACACCATGCCTGCATCGACTCACCTCATCAGCAAACACAAACTCTCACAGAACTAAAATGTCACGTTTCACCTCTCTGTCTGTATTTTCTTGTTGACTTTGTGTATTATTTTGTCAGAGGATTTGCTTGCTGCTATCTGGATTGTTTAATCCCCTGCACTGTTTCTGGCACCAGAACATGTAAACGCCACTCTTGGTTTACTTGTCACTCTTTGAGTAGTTGGCTAATTTTTGTTTACTTTCACACAGAGTCACTTAGTTCTATTTGTTTTCATAATTACAACCATAGTTCCTGAAGGCTTTCCTTGCCCTAAAGGACGATTCAAAGAAAGCGAGAAATTTGGGCCTCAAGACCTCCTGACACCTCTAAACCTCCCAGAGAGGCTTGTCAAGGTCACCTCAAATTATCACGTTCTTGATAGTTCAGCACCTAGTCTTTGACATGCAACATAAATTAGAGTTCACAATGCAGCTTATTCTGCCCAATAACTGCCCACAAGTAAAGACCGTTTGACTGACTTTTAAAGCAACCTATCAATTCAGGTTGCTGTTTATGTGGTTTCAGACATTTGATGGCACTAACCTGACAAACTTTACTGTAGCTAAGCATGTTTCTCAAAGTACTCATTGTACAGTAACCCTTTTGCCAGAGATGAACTTATCTATATCTATCTATCCATCCATACACATACATAAATAATGAACTTGGTGCCATCCTTTCAAAAGGATACCTATCTTTAGGATAAAAATACCGTATCTACCACTTGGTAAATAACATTTTTCTGATAATGCCTAAAACGTACTCAGAAATTATAGGGGTTACTTTACCCCAATATGAAAATTCTGTTGTTAATAAATCACCCTTATGTCATTTAATAAAATTAAGATATAGAAATTAAGACAGAAATTAAGATATAGTTCATGTGACATCAGTGTGTCAACCTTAAATTAATAAAGCTACAAGAATACTTTTTTTGTCCAAAGAAAACAAAAATGACAACACTATTCAGCAATTTCCTCTCCTCTCTGTCAGTCTTCGATGCACATTCATGGACTATTTTATTGATGTCCTTACTACCTTTATGGGCCTTGGATGTGGTAGTTCCATTGCTGTCAATGCAGGGTCAGAAAGCTCTGGGATTTAAACAAAAATATTTTAATTTGTGTTCTGAAGATGAACAAAGGTCTTACAGGTGAGTTTTGAGACTTTTTGTTGAACACTTTAATAGTTATACTGAATACGTTACACTGAATAGTTCACCCATTCATATCCTCAAATTGTTCCAAACTTAAATGATGGAACACAAAAGGGGATAATTTAAAAAATGTTTTAATCCATATAGTGGGGGTTCAAGTACATGATCCTTCAGCAATCATTCTAATAAGCTGATTTGCTGCTTAAGAAACATTGAAAAGACTGTGCTTGGTTTTTCTTTTATATTCTTTGTATTAATATTTATTTTATTGTAGTATCTCTTGTAACATTATACATGTCTTTACTGTAACTTTTAATAGATTTGATGAATTTTGCTGAAAAAAAGTATAAAAAAAAGAAGGTAAAGTAATAATCAGATGATTGTATTCTTTTATCTTTGACGAAGAGGAAAGACATTGTTTACAAATGTTTTTTCTTTTTCTTCTTCTTTCAGATGAGACGTCATCTTCGGTCAAAGTCTCCCACCCACCGTCTGTGTGTCTTTTTCTGGCTCTCTCTTTTCTTTCTCTCATTTTTCCCTTCTCTTCCTGAGGGGAACAAAGCGTGATCTTAGCCCTGGCTTGATCCCTGCGCTCTGAGCAGATAGTTCAGCCAGGATTAATATTCTCTGCCACTTTGATGTCAAAACCACATACTGTATCACAAAAAAATGAAAGGATGGGGGGTGAGCAGGCTACAGAAAGACAGTAGAGAACGAAAGGAAAGGACAACGAAAGAGGGATAGAGTGAGATAGAAGAAGTGCTAGGAATGTGATAGATTCCCTCTTGGCAAGTAGGGACCAGATGTATAATCTGGTCGCAGCTTGCCAAGGAAGCAGATGCCCCCCACCACCACCCTTCATCCCCCCTTGGCAAGGTGTATGACACTCCATACCAGGGGCCGTGTTTGTACAAGTGTATCACCTCGGCTGCCATAAGTGGGGGGTCAATGAGGGGGTGGTGGCCTACGCAGGTTTGCTCTATTGGCTCTCTTCGCCGGTGTTGCTGGCCCCGAACATTAGAACAATCAGTCCCCCACCCACAAACCCTCCAGCCCGACTGGTTCAGTAGAAAGGGGGCGGAGGGAAAATAAACAAATGGAGTGCTATATTACTGGATGAGGGTGCTTAGGCTGGTTTCAGAGGAAGGTGCCAAAGGTGAGAGCATCTTGTGGGCGAGAGAGGGCCCATAATCTTCTCCAGACGAGGGCATGGAGAGCTTTGCCCCTCTGCAGTAATTACATTAGAGTCAAATGAATCCCACGTATCTGACAGAAACACATTTTTGCCCTCGAGGAGAATCCCTGGCTAATTGAGATCTGCCAGGAGAGGAGTCGAGCAGGCACAAGAAGGGCCTACCTATGCTATGAAGAGCTTTAAAGGGTTATGTGGGAGAGTGTGTGTTTTTGTTTAAGGATCAGTGTTGGGGAACGATGATTTTAAACGTAACGTGTTACGCTATAGCTTTATACAATAAAAAAGTAACTACTTATGTTGGATTGGTACGTGGAGTAAAGCATGAAGTTATTTCTGTGTTATTTTATAATTTTTTTTTATTTATTAGAATTTAGCTCCATCTATCTCATCCAGAGTACAAGAGATCTGCTTAGTTTGCTTTTTAATAAAGTTCTTCTTAACCAGAGTAGAATAATATAAGCTATGACAAGAAAGGGGCACAACGCTGGACACTCTGTATCTCTATGTATTGTGCCCTTCAAGTAGCAATAAAAATACTGTGATTACAAGCAAGTTCCAAACACCGGTGACCATGTAATGATGTATTTATGTGTGTTATACATCCTTATGTTATGCATGAAATGTCAAAGCAAAAAAAACAACAACTCTGAGTTACAAGTTTCCCAGCTATAAGGCTGTGATACACCATCAAGAACTATAATACGCATCATGCTTACCCATGCTTTAGTGCTTGCTTATTTTAAATATTGCTCTTCTGTATTTCTGTATTAACTATCTGACACACATTAAATAGGTGTTCATAGGTTTTAAAGTATA
>JAUMHP010000083.1:3268712-3292440 GCA_032361065.1 Enteromius trimaculatus
CCATTGATAAATCAAGAAATTCCACTAATTAACCCTGATAAGGCACACCTGTGAAGTGAAAACCATTTCAGGTGACTACCTCTTGAATCTCATTGAGAGAATGCCAATAGTGTGCAAACCAGTAATCAGAGTAAAGGGTGGCTATTTTGTACAAACTAGAATATAAAAGATGTTTTCAGTTGTCTCACCTTTTTCTGTTAAGTACATGACTCCACATTCATAGTTTTGATTCCTGCAGTGAGAATCTACCAATGTAAATGGTCATGAAAATAAAGAAAACACATTAAATGAGAAGGTGTGTCCAAACCTTTTGCCTGTACTGTAGTCAGTCGCAGCTGCCACAATAAAAGCACAGAAAAAGTTTATTTACTTTAAAATAGCATTCTATCCATGAACAGTTGTAAAATACTGAAAAAAAAGTTTATTTACTTAGAGTATATAGACCCTAAAAGAAGATATTAAGTTTGAAATATGTACCATATATATACTGTATATATGTATGTGTGTGTATGTATGTGTCTATGTGTATATATATATATATGTGCAATTGTATTTCAATATTAATCATACAAATAATATTTATATTTACATTTATTTAGCAGACTCTTTATCCAAAGCATCTTACTGTACGTACAGGTATGAGGACAATAGAGGAAATAAAACCAACAAAAGAACAAAAATATGTCAGTTCTGTGTCTCAGTCTCAGTTTGTCTAGCGTAGTACCGGATTTTTTATAATAAATAAAAAAAAAACACAAACATATTAAAGTTATTTTCTTTTAAATAAATAAAAAGAAAATAAGTAGATGGAATAGAAAAGAACAGAGAACTGTGTTGTGTAACTGTTTATTTGTTTATTTTAAATAAGTAAATAGAAAATACAATGCTAAGGGACTGTTAATATTAAATGATAACATTTATGTATTATTATATTAAACCAATCTGGCGCAGTTTGGACAATCCGTGAATCAGTTCTCATTCCACTACTAACTTGTCAACACAAATTACCAAATGGACTGGTGCACCTTGACTCATAGAAGATAATGAGATCAGAACCGGTGATCTCATCCAACTCTTGCCATTTTCATGTGCAATATGCATCAGACAGTGGTCTGGCGTGCCGCGTGAGCCTGAGACTAGATCGTCGAAACCGGCTCATATCTTCATAGAGCTCCATCTGCATGTCATAACCGACACTGTGCTGCTCTGATAATATAGGTGGGATGAATGGCACCTATCTTTATCAGTCTGGCATGGTGGCATCGAGGGGTCTGTTCTGTGTTTGTAACATGAACCGAGGAGGGGCTCGTGCGGCTCAAGTGCAATGCCAGGGAATCAGGTTTACAAAAAGCTTCTGTTGTGCCCCCCATGCACAGTAATCTGCCCTAATCTGTGCCTGCCTGGCCTTTTGTCTTGGTCAATCTCTGTTAGCTCAGTGTAATGTGATTTCACACAGACAGACTTGCGTTGGATCGGTGCAGGTTCACAGCATGACAAAGAAGTGTATCATGTGCCCTATAGACTAAGGGCTTGTGTTGTTTAGATTAAATATGTGCAGATACAGAACGGATGGAATCGTTTTCGCTCTGTTTCTGCCTCCCCTCCTCCACCTTTCTATTCCTAGTCTTCGTCTGCCCTCTAAAGGCTAAGGGGCGGCTTGCTTTGCTCTGACTGATGTGTGGTTTACATGCATGTTAGCAGCAGCAGCTCATCTGCGAGCACCGAATCCCCCCGCATTGTTGTCGCCTGTACGGGGGGCATAATTACCATCTCTGGCATTTAATCCCCCCCCCCAGGTGTTTTATTTATCTTCCGAGCGAAGTATCTGACACATCACGGCAATACCTGGACTCACTTCAATCGTTTGGCGTGACAAATGCGCGAGCGTAGTATCTAAACCCCCGGCTGACCACTTCAGCGGCTGCGCGTGGCTAAGCGCTGACAGATGTGTGTTTCATGGGCCATTGTGAAGAAAGGGTCGCGGCTGATCGTGCCGTCCTGGGGGAGGGAGATCTGCCCGTAGCTAGCATTCATCAGCAGTCGCTGGCAAACTCACATTCGCGCGGGCAGTCCTCAAAACAGGGCCTCGTCTCAGCCTTTGTCACATTCCAGGTTTTGGCCTGTCAGGTATTTGTCAGCTCTGCAGTGGGACCGGCGTTAAAAAAAAAGCACTACTTGATTCAGATGTTGGTCGGATGGGCGTATTCTCAACGAGAAAGATTCTCCAACAATCTGGAGGGAAATTTAGTGCTTAAGTCATAGAGGATGGACCTTTTGACGTTTCCAGGATTTTTGGCACCGGAAGTTGTCATGAAAGGGAGAGCACCACAAATATGTTTTTTTTGCGTTCTTATTTGCTCAAAGATGAGACTGATGAGTGAGACTGATTATGGCAGTGAGAAGAGAGAACAATGTTAAATTTAGACGCTGCATAAGAAACACCCTCACGTTCGCATTAACTAGTTTATTTTTTGTAATTGGATGCAAAGGTGATATAATGGAAAGTATAGTGTTATAAATGTAAATACTTTTTTTTTTTTATCAAAAAATAAAAGAAATATTTTAGGGCTAGTGAAGAGCATGGTGTAAAATTGTTGTAAAATGATTCCTTAAACATTATTTTCGTGTTTTAATATGATTTTAATTAATGATTTTTGAATACTTATGCTTTTTTTTCATCATTAGCTTGCGGCGCGGTGTCATGGTACTTGTAGTGCAGAATAAAGTTGCACTTGTGCATGACTTGGTGTGTGCGCCAATTTTGGTACAAATGAAAAAGCTGTTTGAATGTCTAGTGTGTTGTGAAGGACGCAAACGTTCCCCTTACCCTTACGGGAGAAAAAATGCACCTTTTCAGAGCTCGGGCACCATTTAACTGTGCATAAAACATGGCCTTCTCTCTGTCCAATTTTTATCAAAGTTGTAGAACATCAAGCTGGGGGAAGCTGGAGGCAATCCAAGGCCTCTCCCTTCAACAAAGTATAGACATTTGCAGATTTATTGAATTGTCACAGTCTTTCAAAGTCTTACAGTAAGCATCGAAAAGGAAAACAGTGTTTTCTTCCTGTCAAACAACAACACTCTTTTCCCTTAAGCCAACAACGTACATGTTGAATACATCTGTCAAGGATGCACACTGGCCTTAAACTTGTGAAGTTCCTGTTTGAGCTCTGGGCAAGGTCTCATCCGTGGAGGGGGTCACGGTGATGACCTGTTATGAAGATATTTGTTGTTCTTCTCCTCCATTCAGTCTCATGGACTTACTGCCTTCTTCAGCTCCTTGACCTCAGCAATTGCTCTGACCCTGGATTTTGAAAATCCTTTTTTTTTTTTTTTTAACCAAAGTGTATCAGCCGTTATCTGTCAGCATAAGCAGGTTTGTACAGTGATTTATATCACTCTCTTTTATCCAAATCACTTCGCATGTATATACATTTTTAAAAATTCATGTATTCCCTGAACATAGAACCCAAGTCTTTGGCATTTGTAATATTCTCTTTCACTGTATTATCCGTGCTTTTTGAAAGATCGGTAATCAAAATAATTCAACTGAAACAGATCGGCCATTGAAAAATGTAAACGAGGTCAGAAGCGATCTTTTTTTTTTTCGCCCTGTCTTTAGTAATTCTGTGATATAATGCAGCATTTTTTTTTTCTTGCACTTGTGCACATAATGATCCTGTCTTTTGATAGCGAGCGGAAAGCACAGCAAAGCTTTAAAGAGAGGTGCAGAGCTGTGTGAGATTTAGCAGAACGGCTGCCACATTAGCACAGAGGTTTAAGAGTCAAGTATCGACGAGAGCAGCTCGCCAAAGAAATGGGGAGATCTAACTGCAAACAAAGAGCGCACTTGACACGGCTGGCGTTTGTTAAGCCAAGAGCGAGCGTGCATGGGCTTTACCTTCAGCCACATTAAAGCCACTTTAACTGCAGTCACAAAGGAGAGAAAAAAGTAATTTAACCGATTCATATATGGGCATCTAGAAGTTCTGTCTAGAAAATCAACCATCGTAAAGAGCTGAAATTGATTTTGATAATGAATGCATGTTATTTTTCTGTATATCTTTATACTTTAATATAAAAATCATTTGATTCAATAGTGCCGGTGAATGGTTGAGGCCACACACTAGAGGCAGTTTTGTATTGGACACATACTGTCTTGAGTACCATGAGATAACTTCATAATAAAAGAGCATGCTAATGCTAATCTTGTATGGGGGGAGGGGTTATTGTTATAAGCCACTGAAGATCTTTCCTGTTCTTACTGTGCCTTTTTCTAGGTGTCGCATCGACTCTTATGTGAGTTTTCAGCCCGTTAATTGTGTTAGCATAAGTTAGCTTTGATGCTAGCCTGTGGCTCAACATTAGACTAATAGTGCATGGAAAATGTCCTTTCTTTCTCCTCGAAGAGCTCTGTTGTTTATTTTTTCAGCTTTAATTGATAAAAAAAAGCATGGCTTTAATTACTCAGGGTGACTGTGTGTTTAATAAACTAAAACAATTCAGCAGATTGGATTTTCACGTTAAACAATGATGATGACTCAGTTTACTGTTGACCCATTGCTAAATGTGTTGATCTGACGTCAGTCAGCTAAACATTGTAAATTTGCCAAAATGTAACTAGCCCTACCCTGGGTTAAACAAACAGATAAATCAGCTTCAGATTTTTGCTGGTCTAAAATAGTTTAACGTGGTCTAGCTATTGGCTCATAAGATGGTGTTCAGCTAGTTTAGGTAGTCAAGAGTGTCCAAAGTCCCTCTACAACCACCAAACTAGAAGGGCTTGACCCTGTTAGGAGACCAGCAGGCCATTCTAAGTAGTATCTAAGCAGTTTTTTATTATGTCTGATCATCTCAATGGGCGATGCTGTTGTAAGCCTGTATGGTAAAGTATTTTTCTTGTTCTTTTCAAGGCTCTCCTCTTCTACAGCTGTGTAACAATCAAGGTCAGACCCCTCTGGACCTTGTGTCTTCTGAGGCCCTACGTGACGAGCTCCTTCGCTGTGCGGAAAGCAGCGACAAAGCTCTAAACGCTCCCTGCTCTGAGGTTAGGGATCTGCCCTTCATAGAGTCCTGCTCATGGGTGCTCAGCTGCCTGTTCCTCTCCTACCTCCAAGAGAGACACATACCTACCTACAGATCCCACCTTACACCTCTCCACCTTAGCCCCACTGTATGTCGCACCTTGCTCCGCCTCCGTCAAGATGAGCTAGCCTCCACCTGGGGAGATTCCCGTGCCATGACCCTGGCTGAGGACCTGAGGACTGTGTTGAGTTTGGAACAGTATGGGTCACAAATGAGCCCAGCGCTGAGACGCTGTCATGGGGATCAAACCAGACTGTTCGTGCAGCTGCTTGACGATCTGCAGGCGGAGGGGGCGGCTCTGATCACTGGACGATCTGATTTTGACTAGTTCTAAAAGAGTCTGTATAAAGGATCTGTCTGATCTATAGTTAAAGCTCCTCCTTTTGGTAAACTAATTGTAAAACATCTGTCCTGATGTGATTTAATAAGAGTTTTGAATGGATACAAATAAGAATAATTTCACTCTGACAGCTTAGCGTTCATGCTGTAGTGATTCTGCACTTTATATGTTGTTTTGTGGTTGTTAATAATCAAATGTTTGATTTTTGTATGTGTAAACATATTTTGTAAAACACTAGAAACTATTTTGGAATGTTATTTACAGTAAGCTGAATAATATTTGATGAAAATTGCTATTCTTAAGGATTTTCTTATTTCGTAAATTTTAATTGTAAAATTGAAAAAAAGGTCAATGAAAGAAAATAAAGATCATTGGAACCATGCAAATATTTAATTTTCACACCCATTCAGAAGTGTGGAAACACCTATGCACATTATTATAGTTTATTTATTTATTTATTTTTATTTCAGTGCGTGGTAGATTCCACATTCCATTACAGAAATTGTAGTCTGTAATATAGTCCATTTACATTACTCATTTAAGGTAATATAATCAGATTTTAAATTACTTTTGAGCAGACGCATGTATCACATTGATGGAAATGGGATAATCTTGTACCATATTAATATAAGAATACACAGAGAAAGAACATTTATTCCATTTGCTGTTATTAACAAATTAATGTTGAACACTGTCAGTTAAACATTTACTATATGTTTGAAAGTTTGAGTTTAATGAAAGTTAAAAATGTATCTAATATTTTTTTTTTTTAAGTTAAACTAAAATAAATCATTGTAAAATAAAATGCTTACTAAAAAATCTTAAATATCCCATTTGTTTATCTCTGCATCATATGCCCATTAATTAATGTATAGTTGCAAAGTGAATATCCAAATGTTACTTAATGCACTTATTACCTTCAAATCTCAGGGTGACTCAATTCTTCTTGACTTAGAATTAGGCTGAATCAATAAATTATGATAATATTATTGTGTGATTAATATATAATCATGCTCAGTAAAAGAGAAACTGTAATCTGATTACAAGTATTTTAAAATGTAATATAACAATATAGTAATTAATCTTTGGAGTCTGATGACGTAATTCAGATTACATCATTTACTAACCAGCACTGGCTATTTCCACATTTCAATACGATGAACAAGAAATATATCTTGAAATATGTAACAACCAAATGATAGGTCAGAACTGGCAATACTAATTCTTTTCTCAATTGCAGTGCAGCACAAGCAGTGTGCTTCCAAGCGAACAAACCTAACCTAAGCCCAGCCTGTAAGACATCGCTTCACAGTTCTCTGATCCAGGATGATGGAGGGAACTCATATGTGTGCCATGTGGGGCTAATAATCAATCCCCTCCAAACAACTGATTCCAGTACAAAAGCAGAGAATCCATCCAAGACCTCCATGAAGAATGATCCGTTTCCTGATCTTGCCCTTTTCAACTACAATGCAGCCTCCGGAGGTGACGAGGGATCGCAGAGTCCGGCTTTGGGATTAGAACCCAAGGCGCTGCGGATGGTCTGAGCCTGACAGCCCAAGAGCGATGGAGGATGCTGAGGTTAATAAATAACAAGCTCAAGTGTTCTTGCTTTCAGCGTGGCCGTGATTATTAGCGTCTGGCAGAGCGGGCGTTTGTACTGGATCACGCCGTGTGATGCTACGGTGTCATATTGAATAACAGCAGGGATCAGACGGGGCAGAAACAGCCAGACTAACAAATGATGGGAGGCCACAGAGGCTGAGAGCACAGGGGAGCCCCCTTTGGCCCCCGTGAAGGAACACACAGTCCCTCCATCACTCAGAGAGCGTGTGAAGAGCGTTTGCTTCGTGAGATGTTCGGCAGGGAAACCTGGCTCACAGAGAACGGCATGAAATATAGCAGGTGAAGGTGTAAGAAATGAATGACTGCGTGCGAAAGATGAAGCAGCTTGTACACACCTGTGTGTTTGTCTAAGATCTATAGATGAGACCTTGCGCCTTCGGTATGTAAAGTCTTCATATGCAAAGTACCTAATGTTATCATTCATTCATGAAGTTTTAGTTTAATTAGATAATGTGCATCTAGAATAAAATGATAACACTTTATAATAAGGTTCATAAGTTAACATTAGTTAACATGAACTAAGAATGGACAATAGCTACAGCATTTATTAATTTTAATTAATGTTAATTTTAGCATTTACTAATGCATTATTAAAATCAGAAGCTGTGTTTGTTAACCTTAGTTAATGCACTGTGAGCTAATATAAACAATGATTGATTGTATTTTTATTAATTAATGTTAACCAGGATGAATAATTACTGTAATATATTGTTCATTGTGTGTTTATGTTTATGTGGTAATAAATTAACTAACTGCAACTGCAACTCAAACTCTCTAGCTCCACCACTTGGCCAAACTTTCAAAAGATTTATGCTAATAGGGTTTGAACCATACGCCACACAACAAAAAACGTTTTTTTTTTTCCTTTGAATCCTTGGCTTATGCTGAGTCGAAAGAGCTCCAAATTTAAAAAATCGTAAGGTTTAGTTTTTTCGCTATTCTTAATTGTTCGTAAAACCTACTTTTTCGAACTCGTCCTAGACTGTTGCTCCGATTGTCACAAAAATTGATCCAGATCATCTTTAGACCATGCTGGCAAAAAGTTATGGAATTCAAGTCAATTTGTCCAGCCGTCCTCAAAATAACATGCAAAAGAATTATATGAAATGCGTGTAAAAATTAATGTGAGGCTACATCTCCCTAACGGTTTGGCATATTGACACCAAACTTGATGTGTGTTATAACAAGCATGACTTCAGTGTTTTGGCACAGTGCCCCCTAGTGGTCAGGCGATACAAAAAATTGCTACTTTTGCTTATAACGCCATTTTGAGTGTCGGCTATTTAGAATTTATTTCTGAAGTGCTGTATGTTGAGAACGGATTAGCATATTGTTTCGAAAATAATTACAAAAATATTCAGCACCATGCCCTGAAGGAGCCTTACCACTTCCAAGTTAGCGCCACCTAGTGGTAAAAATGTAATATTCACATGGCTATAATTCTGGGTGTGTTCAATTTATTTTTGTGGGAGTCACCATAATCAATCCAAAGCCCAGCGATACCAAAAATGTCAGGTTTTGCCTTTTGGTTTATGCAGTGCTGCATTTTAGCATTTTAAAAAACATTTGCCGATATCTTACATAACACAACATGCTGGTCAATGCTAATGCCCAATACCCAAAATTATGATAGGAAGTGCCACAAAGTCAGTCATGTTTTCTCTTCTTTTGAACTAAAATGACTGCGACTCCAAAACTAAGTGAGAAACAAGTATGTACAGTATGGGCACACTCTAATGACACGTGTACAATTTGGTGGGATTGTGCCACTTTGTAGCGCTATAATTGAATAAAACATTAATCTTTTAGGTTATAAAATGCTATATTTTACCAATGCATTTTTGTAGAATTATGAAACTTTTTATGTACCATCAACACCATGAACTGAAAGTATTTAAAAAGTTTTGAGACAGTGCCAACTTGTGGTCAAAAGTGATAAGCCATTTTGTCCCATTATTAGAGGCTGTATTTGATTTTTTTGCTGTTTCAGTCACAATGATCCTAAAATTTGCCAATGCTCTGTGTCATGCTTAGCTCCTGATTTTGCCGCTGGAGTGCCTGGCCCCGTAAATGCTGCTTGCAGCTATATTTATTATTGATGTTATTTGTGTGTTAAAGGGTTAGTTTACCCAAAAGTGATATTTTTGTCATTAATTACTCACCCTCATGTAGTTTAAAAACCCATAAGACCTCAGAACACAAATTAGGATATTTTTGATGATATCAGAGAGCCATCTGACCCTTTATAGACTGCAATACAACTGAAATGATCCCAGATCCAGAAACACAGCAGAAACGCCGTTAAAAAAGTCCATGGGACATCAGTGGATCAACCTCACTTTTGCAATGCTAGGAGAATACTTGTTGTGCAAATAAAACAAAAATAACATAATTTACTCTTCTGCCATGACTTACGTCTCTTGCCAGTTTAGAGTATCTATAAGCGCCACATACACAAGCTTTAATGTATTTGATGTAATCAGCCTTGTTTACAGTACATCCGGGTAAAAGCACACCATGTGCGTAATCTGCGGCTGCATGTGCCTAAAAGAAAGCATACACTTACACAGTAATGTTCTCTGAAATGGCGGAAAACATAAGTCAAGAGAGTATACAGGTATGATGTTACAGGTATGATGTTATTACTGTTTTCTTTGCGCAAAAAAAAGTATTCTCCTATCATCGCAAAACTTTTGATCCACCGATGTTTTGTACCAGTGTTTTTACCATGCTTCTGGATCTGGGAGCATTTCAGTTGTATTTCTGTCTATGGAGGGACAGATGGTTCTCTGATTTTATGAAAAATTATAAACAAAGGTCGTATGAGTTTGAAACGACGTGAAGGTGAGTAATTAATGACAGAATTTTTATTTGTCAACTATCCATATATACTATAATCATACACAGAAATCATGCTAAAATAGCACTGCACAAGTCATTGTTTGCATGCTTTGAGATTTGTTTTTTTATTGATGAACGCAAGCAATTATTATATAAAAAAAGAAACAAAACACCTTTAAAAGTAATGACAAATTATTCATAGTTCATATTTTAGTTTTGATTTTGTCACAAATCAGCCAACTGTGCTTCAGCCAGTCGCAGTATGACATCACAGGCAACAGGTTTCAAAATGACACAGAGACACATTACAGTTTCATAAACTCATTACATATATTCTCTGACCACATAGAATTCCTGTTTTTTGCTCTAGGAATATTTACAAAAAAAGTTGATGTTAAATAAATAATTTAAAAATCTGGTATAAATGAAAGTGCCTTTATTCCTTTTCCACCGAATAGATACATTCTACATAGTTATCTCTCTTTTATTTATATATATTTATATATATCATTTAAAAAACAAAAGATCCACTTTGGTTTGCTTGCAAACATAGCATGTGCACTTATATGAAACAAAGCTTTGGGATGCAAAAACCATTCACAATAAACCCACTGAACAACTTAAAACAACACGTACACTACATAGAAACACATTCAGGCTTAGAAAACTATCCTTTCTGCTGTTCAAATCATCATTGTGTTGTTTTTTTTAATATAGCGCAAGTCACTGAAGTACGGTCCCTGTCCTGCTCAGTAGGGATTGTGTTGTCTTTGTAATGGAATTCCCTTCGACAAATCAATGGTCTTTCCATATGATAGATGCGATACGGCAAATGAGAAGTCAGGAGGGAGGCGGAGGGATGGAGCTAGCGTCCTTTCTGATGTAGCCTGCGCTGTGATCTTTCATCGCTGGCTACGCTGAGGTCCCTCAAGAGCGCCCCGTGGACCCGTCCATGACCTCCCTCGCAAGCGGCTGGATGAACGAGAGGAAATGACAGAGGGAGAGAAAGTGGAATGACAGGAGGAGCGCCGAGAAAGCAGCCCCGCATCCTCCTTTTTCTCCACGGCGGCGTCAGTAAACCTCTGCCCTCCGGTACCCCCCGAGGCCCTGAAGCAGCCTGTCACACGCTATCGACTTCTTGTCAAGCAGCCAATCCGCAGCAACCAAAACGCACACAGACATTCGCCCTTCAAGTTTGGGATTTTTCAGAAGATTTCGGCCGGGATTTGAATCTGTGTAACAGCACTTGGCCTTTAGAGATCAAAGTTTGAGCTGGCGCCCAACGTAGGGCAGGGTTGACGGGAAAAATAATCATAATCGTGGCGGCCAAAACGGACGTCTTTGTTAGCAAAGTGGCACTTGGCGGCGCTTTAGGAGCAAAGGATGAAGAAGGAATGATGCAAGGGAACGTAAATTCCCTAATCCCCACTATGAGGACAATGCTGACGCTGCCACGGCTTCTATTGGTCGAAAAAGGTTTACAATAAACAATCCCAGCATGCATCATTCATATGGTTAAAAGAACATCGAAACGACTTGAAGATATCGCAAACCTCACTGGCACTGGACGTTTTTTGAGTCATTTCCACGAGCACTTTAGTTACAGCCGTAAATCGGACCGTAACAGGCTCAGCTGTCGACTCTGATAACAGCTGCGGATAGCTTTAGATATGGCAGTGACTGCGCCGCGCAAATTATAGGGTGCAAACTGCAACTTAACCACCGTCGTTTTCCCTTCTGTAGAGGCGAGGTGTGTCGGCACAGGTGGGCGTATTATCAGCTGATCCTGCTATTTGTGGTTCTAGCGACACAGTTTGCTGCCGTGGAAGGACACCTTGGCTTTTAGAGCTGTCTGGCTAGTGGCAAGCGCTGACAAATAACTCAGACTGTTTGACTCTAAAAGGGGTCAAGAGCTTTCGCTGCTCTCCCCGCCGCAAAAATAAACCCCAAAAAAAGGACGGATGGTAATTAACAATGGTCGTGTTTTCACTCTGCCCGCGCTCTTTAACTCTCCACACTGCAGATAAAACAGAGAGAAAAAGAGCGAGGAAGACAGACAGAAAGAGGCTGGTTGCCAGTCAGTCCTCTCCTTCTCCTTGGCGTTGGGAGAGCATCCGTGCGAGAAGAGGAGCTATCCGGGGTTATTTTTCTTTCTTTTGTTTGGGCTGGGACTGGGCTCCACTTTCAGCTCTCGGTACTGCACCTGTTAAAACACACACACACACGGTCAGGTGGGCGGATTGATAGCGGCCTCTGAGAAGGCCTCGGTAAAACACAGCAATGGTTGCTCTGATGGAGAGCAGGGCCGTGTTGTCACACTGTAAAGGCTCAAGTTAACCGTAATCCTGTGACTGAGAGGCACACTATATTGGCCATATTTTAGCCCATTTCAATTTCAAACACTTCTACCCCCAGTTTCACAGACAAGGCTTAAGCTAGTCCCAGACTAAATTGTATGTTTGAGCTGTCTCAGATGAAAATATCTTGCTCTGACATATCTTAAAACATGTCAGTGTCATTGTTCTGTGTTAAGAAGCACACCTGTAATATTTTCTTATAAGGCATTTTTGTAAAAGTTGCTTAAATATCTTAATTTAACTAATGCCTAGTCCTGGCTTAAGCTAAGCCCCGTTTGTGAAACCGAGCCATAATGTTTTCAAATATTAATAATGTTGCAAAAAATCTGACTTCAAATAAGTACGTTTTTTTGAACGTTGAACAAAAATTCACAAAATGTCACTCAATGATTACTATAAAATAAATAAAACAGTGATAGTAAGAAATAAAAGCGGAATGTTAGAATGATTTCTATAGGATCGTGTGGCACTGGAGAAATTGCTGTTGAAATGACATGGGAAAAATATTATAATAGAAAAGAAGAATGTTGTAATAATGTTTCACAGTGTTACTGCATAACTGATTGAATAAATTGAGCCTTGGTCATTGTTTTAAAACTTTACCAACTTTAATTAATTTAATAACTAGAATGTTTTATGTAAATCATGCTATGTGCATGCATATTATAGTATATAGTTGTTGATCCCACATTGCTTGTATTGAATCAATTGACAATAAAGTACACCATTTGCACAACACTAGGTTCCCAAAAACTCCCTTTTAAGGTTATATTCTGGTTAGGATGTCTTAAAAGGCAGTTGTCTATGCACAGTAGGTAACGAGGCAGCTCACTAGGTTTTGGAACAGAGCAGGAAGGGGAGGTGTGCCGGCTTAAAATTCACAGGATTGTCACCATACTGGTATTCACTTTCAGACAAATAAGACAGCAACAGTCAAGCGCCTCTGAGTGAAACAGACAGATCACTGGTTTTCCCTCAGATCTGGCCCTCAAACTGACTGACGTCATACTCAGACTCCCTAAGAAATGGGGTCCCTGTACTGCCAACTCAACAGAAACATCAGTCACCACCTACACAGAGAAGTGTGTCCATCTCTCAGCCATCCATCTTGTAGGTGTGAGACACAGTCAGCTCACATCAGATGGGGTTTTGATGTGGTTTTGAAGTACTGTGGTAAAAATGAAAAATATATTTCTCTAAACCAAGCTGATCTGCGCTGTAGTTTTAGTTTAGTTTGTAGTTCCATCAAGACTCAAGAAACATTATCATCTGATTATTAAAAAAATAAAAATTTGTCGGGATTTTAGCCCTTGAGAAAGTTTTAAGTAACGTTCTAAAAGTTGTTACTGTCAATTTTGATTAATCAGGTAGTGTACATTATACATTTTTTATTAATAAATAAATAATAATAATAATTGTATGGTAGTATGGTTCAGAATTCTAGGCTCTCTATTGACACCTGTGGTTAACACAACACATTGTTAGTTATCTTTATGTTAGTTGTGCTTCCAATAATGCTTCCAATAAGTCAATAATTCATTTCAAACTTAAAATTGTCTGCAGTGAAAAAAAAAAATGCAATAAAAAATTAACAATTAATCGTGCTCCTTAACCAGAACGAGAATGTAAATGCCATACATTTGTAAATTCTGAAAACACTGATTTAAATGATTAAGCTAATTACTGTTATTATTCAGCACACAACTGAATTAATTAGATTAAAAATAATAATAATAGTAAATTCAAAAATGGCAGCCCTAACAAATACAAAACCCAGCCTTGACAATAGAGGCCATAGCCACAGCTAGAGCATTTCTGGAGGATTTTAGAGCGGCCTGGCATTCGTCGCCTTCAAAGCGCGCTTTAAATTGCAGCCTAACGGGGTCATTATTTTCATATTCACTTTAAACACATCAGGGTCGCGTCTGACTTCAGAAGCCTCCCTTGAACTGCGTGCAAACAAAAGTTTACGTGTCAAGGTGAGGCGATGAAGATCGACATTAGTGAATCTAATGGAAGAAAAGAAATGAAGGCAAACAACAATAAAGCCTCAATCAAAAGTAGCGCATGTGGCACGTCAGAGGCTCTATTACTCTTAACTGCTGACAGTTATGCCATCCTGCATGGTGCAACAAGCACTGCCGCTTTAATGACAGAGAGCTGTCCCACCCAAGATAACACAGCGCACTAGTTAGAGTCAAAGAAGCACGCCGAGAAAGTAAAAAAAAAAAGAAACAATACAAAGAGAAGAACTTTAGTAGATGGAATAAGGGGGGGTTAAAAGTGACTACGGTGAGATAGCAATTTGGAGCAAGTGCCAAGCACAAAGAGAACATCCGTGGAGACGATGGGTAAAGACCTTGCGCTGCTCAAAGGCTGCTCCACCCTCGCTCAGCTCCCCCATGTTGACAGTTGCACTACAAAACACACTTTGAAGTGCGCTCTCACTGAGGGGGCGCCAAGTGTGCGAGCGCCTCGTTTAGCGGTGTCAGACGCCGTCCCGGGACCTGCCGCAGCCGAGTACGCCGCGTCGTCCCGCTGCTAAGCGTGGATCGGGGTTTGAAGCCACATGGGCGGCAGGCAAATATAAATAAGTAAATGAAAGCTGAACATTTTTAATGATACTATGCTATGCTGTTTATAGAGGAGAACAGAAATCGTGCCTGCTTCATCTCCAGTGACACCTAACCTTGCATTAGGGGCATTAAATGCTCCTGTACAAGGAAAAAAGGGCTCACAGACGCCCACAGACAAGCTCATATCCATTGTCGAGAAAAAAGAAAACAAGCGTTTTGAGGGGAATAGAGAGGAAAAAAGGCACTGAGGAAAGTTTCTCCTAACTTTTTATTTTTCTGAGGCAAGGTGCACACTAATTGCTTGTTTAAACTCTGAATAGAAAGCCCTGCTGCAGCAAAGACAGGCCTGAGAAAAGATTCAGCACCTGGGACGAACCAACAGGACATGTTCTCTCCTCAGATACAAAAAAAGTGATTATGACAGCTGTGGGAGAGAGGCTAAGCTCATGATATTAATTAGGGGGTACACAAATAATTGAACGTGATAAATAAATATTGAACTGATCTGATATCTGATCTGTGGTATTAGTAGGTCATGCTTTTTCTGGGAATTGCCTCATATATATATATATATATATAAACTAAATAAAATCATACAGTACTTTTAATGACTTTATAACTCATTTTTTACATTTTAATGAAGTCTCTTATGCTCACCAAGGCTGCATTTATTTGATCAAAAGTAGTTACTAGAAAAAAAATATTAAAGTAAATTCTAGTTGAATGTATTTTACATTTTTATTTATTCTTGTGAGAAAGCTGAATTTTCTGCATACATTACACCATCATCATGTGATCCCGTGATAAGCGTGATATGATTTGCTGCTCAAATGATATTAATAATGATGGTCCTTACTATCATCTATGTTAAAAAGTTTCAATGATGGAAAGAAAAGAAAGCTTGAAGAACAGCATTTTTTTGAAATAGAATGTTTTCTAACTGTCAAGTTTGAAAAATGTATTGCGTGTATATGCTGAATAAAACCACACATCATCCCACCTCCAAACATCCAAATGCTGATGCATCACGGTTAACAACAGTTTTTAACATTGATTTTGATAAGATTCATAAAATAATAAATGTTTCCTAAGCAGCGCATCAGCATATTAGAATGATTTCTAATTTTCTTTCCAAAAAGTGGCCACAAATGATTATGTCCTCAGAAAACAGACTAATTTTGCTATTGTTTGCCCTCTTTTCTTCTCTCCTCAAGTGTGTGCCCTTCGCAGGTGATGAATTGGCTAAGAGCTGAATCGTTTGTACGCTGTGACTGCATTTTAATCTCTGCATTTGCATAGGCCATAATGGAGCCCTTGGCGTGCTAATTGCTAGCGTCCCAGTTACGCACGCAGTTCTTCCATTGGCTAATGGCACCATAAAGCATGCGATGGGACACGTCTCAGACACCAGGTAGAGAATGTTAAGTTGGTAATGCCAGTTGGCCTCATTTAAGAGACAAAGTATTGCATTATATCAGAATGTGCTTTATTCAAAGCAGCAAGGCAGGCACACAGCAGGTAAAGATATCCTCGGAGGGATCTATAGGCGGATACATGAAAAGAACATAGAGTGTGTAAACTGGGAGAGTAATTCAAAGTGAATATGCACCTCGCAGCAGGTTTGATATATCACAGGTCTCCTGCAGTGCACTTAAAAGGCCACGCACAGAGGTAGTGCTGTATGTATTGAGGTTTACAAACGCACCTTAGAATAACCACAGCACTTGTGTATGTTGTACATTTAACCTGACTGCTCTTCATTACACCTTCAACTTGGCCAATTTATAAACTCTTTTAATGGATGTATCCATTTTAAGGCCACTTTACAAGAGGAGACAAGGACAACAGTGCCTTCCCCAAAAACCTGGAGGGGAAAGTAATTAGTCCAAAAATAAAACAAATATTAAAAATAGCACGCAAATTACTCCGTTTTATAAAGTGTCCAACAGCGACACCAGTGGATACAGTTTCAAAATGTGTTTTAAAATATGGTGTAGATATGAGAGTGAATAGTAAAAGAGAGAAATAAAATTAAATACAATAAAATGCAATGCAATACAATAAAAGTTCAATGAAATAAGCACATATCACTAAAAACATAAAAATCTTTATTATGAAATAAAATAACCCTGTATTAATGAAGATTTTAATTAGTAATTAGCTTGATTAAGTTAATGTCATCTGGTCATCTGGAGTTGCATCCGTCCGACTGATTATCCCTTGTATATTTTGGGAATGCAGGTGCTTTTTATAATATGGGGTTGCTGATAAAAGTTTGGTAAATGGTGTTCCATTAACACAGTAATTGTGTAAACATCATTTGGACCTTAAATTTACATAACGGGGGGAAAAAAGTGGTAAGAGACAGAAAAAGGGAATTTGCTGCCTCATTTCAGTCCACAACACTTCGCTGATCTGTATCCACCGAAATGCATATGCGAGAAGCATACTCAAAATAACACAAATGAGGTTAGTAAAGACACACACCCACAGAGCAGTGGGAGCTGTAAGTTCCTACTCAAAGACACTCTGTACTCACAGACTGCAGCATAGATGCCCTTTATATAAAAAGTCATTAGAAGCTCATCAGTTTATGTTGTTCTGAGGCACCTCCAAATGATCTGTAAAAGAGGCAATGCTGGCCTCTCTCGGCCTTGTAGGGCTTTTATTACGGGACGGTGCGGGAGGTGTGGGTCACGTCAGAACCTCAAAAATAGCCCTCCATTTGTCATTTGTGCAGAACGTTTGGGCCCTTGGGCATGTGCAGATCACACCCCGACGTTTTGTTTGAGTCTCTGAGGTCCCACAGAGGCGTCTGTAACCCAGAAAACGGAGGTGAACGGACCTCCACGGGCAGTTGTGCGATGCAGAGCGGAACGTTCCGCGCATCACTTGGATGTTCAAGTACTTTTCTGGACTGTCCTAAATCAAAAGCTGTAACAGGGCACAGAAAGCCCACGGCGGGCTGCTCTTCTGAGCGTGAACCTCACCGTACATCATTAGCCAGGTCTCCTCCGGGCCTCCTACCTGCAGGGACCTTCTGGGCTCCAGGTGTTTGGGGTAAACGCACCTTAGCGACCTAGCCGCATCGGGCTAATTTAGAGCAGGCTACCTGCAGCTGCAGGGCCGGTGTAAAGCCACGCAGGGGCTTGGGATTACGACTCTGTAGAGATCAAAGCCTGCCCGCCGCCCCGGGCTCATCAAAGGAAAGCGATTGGTCCTGGATCAGAGCCCCGTGTCACCCCCGCCGTCAGCACCGCAGGGTTTATCCCGACACAGAGGAAGCACGATAACAGGCTGGGCTTGTGTTTACGAGCTCAGGTTTTAATTGCAGTTAAATGGCAGCACCTTGCCGCTCCGACAGAACACTGCTGATTGCAGACGGGACAACGGGGCGGGCCGCATAACTCTGATCTCACGGTTAATGTAGAAGCAGACCGGGAGAGGATTACTGCTTTACACTCATTAGGCTCAATAACAAAGCATGACTCAGTACAACACAGCAAGAAGTCAATAAATCTACCGAGAGACACGTGCAGACTGGAAACATCACAAGCCATTTACATTCAACCTAACTAACCCAAATTTATGAATCACATTCTTCATGGAGACTAACAAGACATAATTAGTTATATATATATATAAATAATTTTCATATGTTTAAATTGAAAACAACCAAATCTATAGATAACACTTTATCTTTAGCTGTTTATTGGGATGCATATCACTAGTTTACTGGCTGTTTGGCAGTACTTATAAAGATCATAATAATGACCTTTTTTTAGATTCCGTAATCATACCACATACCTAAACTTAACAACCACCTTACTAATTATTGAAATTCAGCAAATTGGCAGTTTACTGAGGAAAAACCTTTAATTAACGGTGAATATGTTTTCCTATTCTAAAGTGTAACCAATCTTCACAATATAGAAAATAGCATCTTTATGCAATCAAGTAATTTCTTTTAAGTGACCATGACCTTCAAAGCACAAAAACTTAGTACAACACCTAGTACTTAAAGATACTTTTTGTTAAAGAAACACCCAATTACAAAGAGTGAAATCAATAAAATATTAAAAAGCATTATATATTTCTAAAGCGGAAAGTGCCATTATGGGTATAAAAGTTTAGGTGAAGTTTGTGAGTTTAAAAAGTCAACATCTTGCGCTCTTTCAATGGTAATGAGTCACAAGGCTGTCTGTGATGACAAGAATAGAATTCCCTGATTCTGCATTTATGCATATTACCATGAGCGGGAAGCATAAATTAAAGCATAGAAAATGGAACGGGGAGACAGAAACCTCTGCACTAATACTTTCTCACACAGCAGAGTTCATTGTTATTATTTTATTATGTTTGCTTGGGATGGAATCACTATTACTGTTGCTCGTGTAGGAAACAAAGTTAAAAAACGTATCCGTTTTTAACTTATAAAAGACATAAATGACCCATTGTGACATTATTTTGGAATCTGACTGAATCCAAATGCATGCAGTTGTCAGACTTATAATACTGGTGTAACTGACAGAAGGGCTGAATGTTATAAAGAATACGTACCACTTGAACGTCTGAGGGCATTCGGGACAAGAAGTCCAACAGCTCGTTGTTGTCGATGCTGTACGGGTCTCGCAGTTTTTTGGTGAACTTGTTAACCCCTGAAAGTTGAAACAACAGTGGTGCATTAGACCTCACTCACAGAGTGCAGTTCCGGAGGACTTTATAAGACACTGTAAGGATTTTGAACCCTCATCTTTGGACTTTACAGGATCAGCTGCTATGGAGCTGACAGGAGCTGCGCTCTCTGACCTTGCAGAGCTTTAGTTCTGAACACTGCATGAAAGAGCGCACGGGGCATTAGCTACTATGAGTTAGCCCTGAGCTCGGCAGTTTACTATCCTCCCTGCTGTGCTGGTGGTGAATCCCTGGAGCATGCAAACCTAAACTGCCATTAAACCCTGTGAATGCCTACAACAGTATATTTGGGATTCTAGAATACCCATTATGTAACATACATGTTTTTGTCATTCATGACACATTAAGAGCATAATGTAGCATAATTTAGCTTACCCCAGGCCAAAACGATGTATCTGAGAGGAATGAAGTACACCACAAAAGTGGCTGCACACAGGGCCACTATGGCCAGCCAGCTGAGGAAAGGCACAGTCCAGTTGAAAGTACTGAGAACACAAAAAAGTGTGAGAAAAGGATGTTATTTCTTTTTTCACTGGATGAGAGCAACAATATGCAATAAAATCCAGGAAAGCCAATAATAATGTGCAAAACTGTCTACACTTTATTCAGTAAACATATATATATAAATCTCTCTACAAATTAAAACATGATATGTGAAATAATAATATGTCTTGAATAAAGAAATTTCTTCTGTGTGTTTTATGCTTATTAAGGTTGCATTTATTTGATCAAAGTACATTAACAGTACTACTGTGGAATATTATTATAGATTTTTATATTTTTTTAACAAAATCATATAAAAACTGTTATATTTGAGACATTTGAACTGCCTAGGTTTTCACTGATTTTTTTTTTAGATTATTTGATGAATATAATGTTTTAAAAAACAGCATTCATTTTGAGTTGTTGAATGAAAGCAATTATTGATTAATAAATAAATGTGACTTTTAAATGATACCATACATTCTCTCAAGACATGTTTTGCTATTTTGGTAAATTTGGTTAAGGATGTTTATACATTCCACTTGAAAACAAGATAAAAACAGCGATTAGGAAAATGATTTGTTTTTTTGAACTGTAAGCATGTGTGTGTTTGTGTTTGTTTAACAGGCTGAGTAAGATGTGACAGAGGTTGGCACGGTCATGCCCACGTGTCTGCTCAGGCACAAGCAGCGAGAGCTCAGACTTACTTCTTTATCCTCTCACCATAGGAGGCCACTTCATCCAGAGCATTCTGCACACTGATACACACATCCTGAATGGCATACAGCTTATTCATGAAACCCTTTCTCTCTGAGTCCTGAAAGAATGAGAGGGAGAGAGAAAGACAGAGAGGGAAAAAGAGAAAGGTTGGGCAAATGCATTTCCACACAACTGAAAGAGCATGAGGAGCATCAAAGGCTCGGTGAGCTCTGTCTCTTTCCATGTTCTCCATGCTGCAATAAACATGTTTGGAATTAATCACGCTTTGTGTATGTATAAAGAGAAGAATATTTATTCTAATACTTTCTTCAGAGAGAACTAGCTATGTCGGGTAACCGGGTTTTACAGTGGTGACATCATTGTGGCCATAACCACCATCATTACTATGAGCACCAAAAATCTTTTCTTTTCAACTTTTGATGGCCCTCAACTTAAAAAACTGGCCACAAGAACCTCAAAAGTAGGCGTCAGTTAAATGTTTCCACAGTCAAAAGGCTCTGATTTTATTCTAACAATAAGAACAGTCATGCAACAGTTGGGCTGACACAAAATGTAGTGACTGAGTGTGGACACACAGACAGAGACTATTGTAGTGCATTGATGTGCTGACACACACACGTACACTTCCACACTCACCTTAATTCATGAGAGACTGCTCACACAAAAATAAAAACCCTGTCATTATTTGCTCATTCTCATGCCATTCCAACCTTGCTTTTTATTGATGGAGCAGGACATACAGAAGAACATCAATGAAGTAAATGATGACAGAATTGTCATTTTGGGTGAACTATTCCAAAAGAAAGTACAAGATTGAAACTCAAAACTCATCCTTACAAAAAACTCAGGCACAATTCTGTTTCTTCTATCAGGCAACCATTTAAAGAGAAAAACCGAAATCCTGGCCTATTAGCAATGTGAAAAATAAACTCTGTCCAGATTTCCAAGCCATGACACAGGCTTTGCCCCTCTGGTGGGCCTACACAAATGGACTGGCAGCACTTAAGAAGAACGAAATGTCCTGGCGAAATGGTCCCAGCGAGAGGGCACCGCCATGCAGCAGTGAGCATCAGCATGCCTTTGCCCCGGGTCTGCTTTATGGGAGCTCCAGGCTTCTGCTCAACCCTGCCCAGGTTTATCTGGAAGCACTTCAGTCGCCATCCTCAGGCCTTTCATGGAGATCAATTGAAATGTCACTGCAGTGGATCATGTCCACAATGAGCCAACCAGCTACTGAACCTCTGGATCAAAACCCACTGTGCAAATCAAAGCAGGAAAAGATGCATTGAGGTTTTTTTTGTGCTTTATAAAGGAATGCATATTATTTGCATTATTATGCGTTTAGGCACAGGTTTTATCCATGTCACGTATTGGCTCTGAAAGACAAAAGTACCACAAGTGCAAAGCACGAGGTCTATTCTGGTCTGAGCAACATATTTACATGTTTAAGCAGAGCTTCAATCAATTCAATAAAAAAAAAATCATTACTTAAAATTAACATTAATTAAAATATTTTTAAATATACATTATAAAACATATAGTATTTAAACTAGTTTCCATTTCTAGTTTTAATTTAGGTTAACGTACTAAAATAACTAGAACAATATGATCTAATGAAGTAAAAACAAACATTTTACTAAAAAAGATTTGTTTTTTTCATAGAAGACAATATTTAAAGATCCTCTTATTTCAGCGGATACTTTGTGTACCTCAAATAAGATATTTTAGGGTCTTCCTGGAAGTTCGCTGAGGTCTCAAAGTGGGTCGTGACATGCTGGTTGAGAACCACTTATTTCTAAACGAATTCTTAGCAAAGTCTCAAGAAAATGGTTAAAGGGTCTATACAACAGGTACTGGAATATCATTCCCAAGATGAAGAAATATGATTATAATATGGAGATGGGTCTCAAAAACCAGATCAAACTGTCTGTACTCCCTCAACACACACACACTCACAAACACACAGTATCCCATCCATCTCCCACGCTTTGTACTGGATCCCACATTTGAAAAATGAAGCCCAATATGGCCTGCATAACCACATCGCTTTCCCAAAAAGCCACACAAGACAAATAGATATAATTAGACCGCGTCCCAGGGTTATTTTTCTTAGCAAATATTTAACAAGACTCCCCTGTCCTGACTCCCATCTGGTTTGTGTTATCAACTGAAACAAAAGTCCAACGTACATTGTATCGGGCGCTATATGAAAAAAGAAGACTTTGAGAGACAAGGTATCGGTGTGTGTGTGTGTGAGAGAGCTAGGGTGGAGGTGCAGGTCATGGGTCTCTACAGTCTAAACCATTACCACATGGCCCTCAAACCATGAGCTAACTCCGATTTCCTGCCTTCAAAAGTGGATTGAGGAAGGCAGGAGGTTGGAATAACACTAGCCTGGGGAGAGGCTTGTTTTCACTGCTCCTCCGCACTTCTCTCACACACACATAAACATACTCACACCGAGCCGAGGAGCAACCTGCCACAGAAGAGCCTGCTGTGGATCCTGGCTGAGCTGTGGGCCGCTGGAACGACACATGGGCATTCCATTACCTCAGGTCCTCTTCCTCACGTATGCGGACACACATCGTGGCACAGCAGGAGGCACACTTGATGTCAGCGGGCAAAGGGAAATTGATATTTAGTCAAAAATCAGTTCTGTTTAAAGTGTCTTCCAACAGCGCAGCCAAATCTGAACTCTTCTAAATGCACAATGTCAACATATAAAGAGTTTAAACTATGCAATATCAAATGAGCAAGAGTCTTGCTCCATGGAATATCAGCACTGCCGTATTTTACAGTTTCAGTACAACCACACAGTTGTGAGTGCACTGCTTTTAAACTGCAGGCAATGAGAAATAAGGCAAAATAAAGAAAAAGGAAAGTATTTCAATATATATATATTAACTATGTAAAGTTTTCAGCTGTCTTTATGTTTGTTTAATTTAAGTTAAAATATATTTTTTTATAAAATATATATTAAAATTGAATTAAAATATAATTAAAAT
>JAUMHP010000083.1:3292540-3305071 GCA_032361065.1 Enteromius trimaculatus
TACAGTATATAGTATAGTGTATAGTATATAGTTCAGTCATTAAAAAGATAAAAACATCAAATAATTTACATGACTCAAACTAATTGGCCTCAGGTCATTCTGACCTTTCTCTTTTCCCGCCTTGACTTTTGTCTTTCAAAAATGGAGGAGTTAGGCGCTAGTTTTAGTTGTGTCATGTCGTGCTACACTTTACAACATGACATTACAAGAGTACAGAAATAAGATCAAACGGGAAGCTGCCTGGAAACGGAAAAGGGAAACATAGCCCTGCCCATTTTCGCAGCTGCATACGACAAATAGATGCATACCCAAACTGCAGAGTGACTGTACCTTAAGAGCTTGATTAGCTGCTTCAGGTGTGTTGGAGCTAAACTCTGCAGGACACCGGCCCTCCAGGACAGAGTTTGGACAGCCCTGATTTAAATTGTCTAGCTCAATGGGAACCCTCCACCTCCCCCAGCTCCACCTCTCTATGTCTGCTATGGCTACCTGGTCTAATGGCATAAACATATCTGAGTGCACATTTTAGCGAGACATGAAATACACACCAACAAGTACATGTGACTGCAGTTTCCAAAAAAAATGAACACTAGAGGCAGTAAAACCTTTTATTCCTTTTCTCACAAATGTACGTTTCGATTAATAAAGCGTAATTTTCACACAATTGCTTGATGAATATCATGTTATGACTTCAAAACAATATTAATATTTGCAAACTGATAATTAAGAATATTAGCATCACACATATCCAGCTTCCTATCTATGGGTTTTCAGTAGAAATGTACTTCAGAGACGAGGAACACTGTTAAAATCCCGTGTAACTACTGTTCAACTACAGCAGTTCAAATCTGAAATGAAATTGAAATGGCACAGTTGCATCAAAAAAGGTGTTTTTGCATTTGTTAACACTATCGGGTATGTTTAGGGTTGAATTTGGTGTTTTTAAGAGCATTAACTTTTAGCAACTTTTATCTACAAATTCTGAGCCGCAATACATACCTACATCAACTAATAGAAATGTGCCAGGGTTCTCATAACCTGTGTTTGAGCACTACTCCGAGGACATTTCTCTTTGAAACTGCGGCAAAATGTGCAGTAAGGCACGTAAAAACAGACATTTATGTTAATGTGCATATATTGAAAGTAGAACGTAATTACTCTGCAGCACCAGTGTGAGTAGCAGATATAGGCTGGCAATATCAAATAACCTTTTCATATCTATTAACATGTTAAAATTACATGCATATATTTTGTGTAAAATTTGTACCTTAGGTAAAAGTGGAAAGTGAGCTAAAGGAGAACATGGCCCTTTTCTCTAGTCATCTTGAGAGGTTGGAGGCACAGCTGGAGACGGTGAGATCTTCTGACAGGACCAAGCGCTCAGAAAGCAAACTCAGCAGCAAGATCAACACTTTGGAGCAGTGCTTTAGAGAAGAACTAGAGCAGATGAGGAGGGAGTACCAGTCAGGCAAGTCTTCCATTAGGACGACAAAACCACACATGTATCAATAAAAATCTTTGCAAGCCAAAAGCTGATCTAAATTAGCACACCTTACATGTTATGTCATACATGTAAGTCATACAAACAATACCAACCAAAATGAGCGACCCAGTTTACACTCTTAAAAATAAAGGTGCTTCACGATGCCATAGAAGAACCTTTCTTTTGTCTAAATGGTTTAACATCTGAATAACCTTTCTGTTTTACAAAAGGTTTTTTGTGGCAAAAGAAATTCTTCAAATTATAAAAAGGTTTAAAAAAGAGATGGTTCTTTAAAGATCCTTTGACTAAATGGTTCTTTGTGGAAGCAAAAATGGTTCTTCTATGGCATCGCTGTGAAGAACCTTTTGAAGCACCTTTATTTTTAAGAGTGTATCTCTCTTGTGACTGTTTTTCCAGTCTGTGTTAATAGAAAGCATGGCTCAAATTGGGACTGAATCGGTCTTTTGGTATCATTTCAAGCTTAATGTACAGAAAAGCCTGCTGGGTATCCTCCACCCTACACATTTATTAGTGTATATATATTTCCTTCCAACTGCTGAATTTCCAGAAGTTATAGCTTGACAGGCTAGACTGTTTTACAAAAGACTAAATGAACCTCAGTAAACATACAAACCAAAGAAATCGCATCCATTGAAACCTCCCGCCTTGAAATGTTCTGTACAGTAGTACATGACTTTTGCTCTCAAATTCTCTTTGAGACTCCTGTGACGAACTGGAGGCAGGTGATGCATTATAGATGAGACATCTAACACACTTCTGCCACAGAGTCAATGCTCCCACAGCTTTCTGAAGGTGATCTCCTCCATTATATTTGCCAGGGTTCCATGCGGTTCATGATGCTATTGCATCTCTGAGAGACATTAGCAACACCAAAGCCAAGCTGGACAAAGGAGAGCTGCAACGAGACATCAGACAGATCCAGAGAAACATGGTAGGACTCAAAGAGCCCTGACCGGATACTTTTTTTTTCAGGACAAATATGCTGGAATATACAACCTGAGCGAGAACACCAAGTATGATTCAGCAGAATGTGGGCAGATGGGCAATACAATCAATCAAGCTCTACATTTGTTTTCTAGATTGAAAAAAACTAAAGGATTTAGCCAGTTTGCTAAAGAGGTCATTTCCTTTAAATCTCTTTTTGCTGGACCGGACTTTAAAATCAGATTCTGAGTGAACAATCACGACATTCAATCAAGGTACAATTACGACAAATCCAAGATTAGAAGAACAATACTCATGCAGGCTCAATACTGAAAGATTAGGAAGATGAATTGTTCTGTGTTTGTCCGCACATGCCCAGGCCAGTATTGATTGTAATAAATGCTCGAAATAAACAAATATTGTTTTCTTTTCATTTAATTTTCCAAGCCACCAATGCATACTTGCAAACCATAAATACACAACATGAAAAACTTCACTTGTTTTCTGTTGGTTCAGGGACAGTCGACCATAGGTCAGTTCTGTAGAGATGAGTAAAGTCAGTTATTTGGAAATGACAGTGAAGAAAAACTGAGGTTAATTAGTCCTGCCGGTGCTTCTGTAGGGCAAAGATAATGATGCATCAAAAAAAAAAAGCAATTGATTTAAACTCTTGATTTCTCTGACCATAAACAGACAATCTGAAAAGCGGATATCCCACTGCTGCACTTTCAAATGCGGCCAACAGTGATTTTGTATCTGCAGCAATGACTCTTTTGAGTTACATAACAGCAATAGCTGATTTAGTTTTGTTATAGTCAGCTGAGCCTTGTGGCGATACTAATTATGGTGAAAAACCGTCGCTGTGGGGAAGGCTCATAAAAATAATCATGAATCATTAATGTAATTTTTCATGTATCAACGCTCATGTGAATGCAATACAGTGAGCACGGACTAATTCAGTTACACCATAAACTGCTGTTAAAAGAGCTACTCATATACATCAAGTGTCTTCTTAAATTAGCTTAGCAGATATATCCTTACATAAAGAAATGTACTTGGTCATGTAAAGACAGATTTGTAAACGCATTGATCGGTGAGTATAATGCTCAGTGTGCAAGCAGTTAAAGACGAAGCAGGATGGTGTCCTCTGAGGGATGTGAGGTTGGTGGACGGCTTCAGCTGGATGGGTAAAGGCGCCTGTGGAAGTCCACCAGCCTGCAGTCTCCTTCTGCTGTTGCCTTCACCAACAGAGTCTACAAGCACAAAGTCATGACATTTTTAAAATGATGTTAATGTGTAACTTCAAATTCATTTTAATAGTAACATGTTCAGAACAATTATTTTTTTGAATTTTTACTCAGACCCTCTGTATAAAATTATGCTGGCCTTCTGAAGGCTCTACAGAGCCAAAAATGTTTGTTCAAACCAAACGCATCAAAGTAAACATTGCTTTACTCTTCCTCCTGTTGTCAGGAGTAGCTCAAGTGCATGCCGTATGTTAGAAAGTGAACAACCTTATGTGGACTGCATCCAGTGGTTAGTGGTAAGTGTCAGTGGTTATAATGGGTTTAATGCAATGCTTGTGTCAGCCAGGCATCAGACTGAATGCCGGTGGGTAGGGCGTATAGTACGATGATGTAAAATGTTTCATCAGTGCTCTAGAGGCAGTCATATGAAAATGTATTTGCCTCGGTGAAGTCATAAATCCCACAATATCCAAACGAGATGGTTTTTGAACTTGGTTAGATCCTTTTTTTATATAATGGTGAAAACATTTTAAGCTATGGCGTTTGCATGATGTTTTAATTGTACACATACTTCTTATACATCAAAAAACTTATCACGTCATGCCTTTGAAATACAAAGTATAAATAATTTAATAAATAATTAATTTATGAATTATAAATAAGTTAGATGGCAAATAGATTGAGACAATTGTAATAATGGTTGAAACAACTAGAAAAAAGTACATTTATAAAATTATTAGAGCAATTATTAGCACAATTAATCACACCAAAATAATGTTTATATTTACATAATATGTGCGTGTACTATATATATTTATATTACGTGTATATATTTATATTTCGTGTATATATTTATATTTCGTGTATATATATATATATATATATATATATATATATAAATACGCATGTACAGGTGCATCTAAAAAAAATTAAATATAGCGAAAAAGTTAATGGTTTCACTTTTTGAAATGTTACAATAAAACTAAGATATTTTAGATTCGTACAGTAGATGTACAGTAAATTATTTTTTGTTTCTTTTATATATATATATATATATATATATGTGTGTGTGTGTGTGTGTGTGTAGTTTTATATACAAAAAATATATATAAACAGTGCACTACACAAGCCTGAGATACTCATTTGTTTTCAAGTAGAGCCAGTGAATGCAATTGCTCACATCTATCAGCTCCAGGTCATCTTTGGCATGCAGGTGGCGCAGGAGGTACCAGCGTGCCACCGACACTATTGTTTCAGAGCCACCTGAGGCTGAAGCATAAACTATTTTCTCCAACAGGCGACGGGTTTCCCTGTAAAAGAACAAACCATTATTAATCTGGTCCTGCCCCCAGTTTAACCTCTGATGTCATGAATAAAGGTAATAGATTTCATGTTTAAATAGACTAAATGAGATTGCTATGTCAATAGGAGACAAACAATGATGTATGTCAATAATCATGTTGACTGAATATCAGGGGGACAATAGGAACACAAAACCCTACTTAAGCTATATGCAAAAATCCTCTCGTGTGCAGCAAGAGAGTTGTTCTTTGTGAAATGGCTCTACCTGGCACCCATCTTTATAGAGAACTGCAGTAAGGCTTGAAAGAGCAGAGCTACTGGTGAGCTGCCCATCTTTAAGACTTCAGCGCTGGCCTCCAACACCAGGTCCTTCCACTCAGAGACACAGACACCAGCCTGTTGTCAGAAGTACAGGTAGACATCTTTACACAGTGTTTCCTTGCATTGTAAAATGGTCTGAAAACTGTATGCAATGGTTTTTTAATTACTCATTCCTTCTAAAAAGAAGGATTTCAGGATTTTAGCTGGCAAAGTTCATGACCGGAGTCTGGATACGCTGAAGGCTGACACGCTTTAATTAAAAGTAATGAAAGGCTAGCCACAAAGTGTCTAATTCAATTTAGCAGGCAAAGCTGCAGTCAGCTAAAATGAAGGCAATGCGCTGACAGTGGATGGAGGGGAGAGGGGTAGACAAAAAGAAAAGGGAGGGTGGACGAGAAAGCAGTGGAAAAGGGGGAAATGTGCAAGAAAGGTGCTTCAATTCTATTAGTGGTCACATAGACACTAACAGACAAACTATTCTAAAATGTAACAAGGAAAATATTAATTGTATCCAAATGTGGTAAAATAAATTAATTAATAAATAAAAATGCGGTAATTGTACACAATAAATATATAAATACTGTGATAAAATGTAATTTTACTGTTCATGTAACTGTTGTGCTGCTATATATTTTTGTAAAAAAATGTGATTATACTTTATTTTTATATTTCTTTCTTTCTATGATGAATAGAAAGTTCAAAATAACAGTATTTATTTTGTAATACAAAATGTGTTGTTATTTAAAATGCGTAAAAAATGTCAAATAAATTCAATGCATCCCTACTAAACAAAACTGTTAATTTCTTTCAAAACATATTTGTACTGTCCTAACTTTGACAGTTTATTTTATGGAACTATAATTAAAATTTAAATTAACCAAACACATTGGTATGAACACAGAGTGGTCTGTTTAACTTTCCACTATTAGACTGTCAATACAACAGCACTACAATAGGACTCCTTTCTTTCATCAGCTTTGCCGCAGGATTGTTTGCAATATTACAGCGCATACTTGTTTGAACATCTTTTCATAGCTGTTCATCCACCCAGTCAGTGTTTTATGAAGATTGCAGGATTATCACACAGTGCTCTCATGAGTTATTATGAGCTGAATCTACCCTGAGTGAAATGTTCCTCTCTGTCTAACAGACGGTTAGGACAGGGTTCACACTGCGGCTGCCATATATTTGTGTTTGATATCCTACTGCACATCCTCTGAGCTAACATAAAGACTTGGGATTTGCAAGGTTTGACAGCTGTCTTGTACTCCATATACAAGAAGAACTGTTAGAAGAAAGCACAGCAAACAAAGAAAATCTATTTTCACAAACTAGTGCTACTTTATCTGTTTTGTGTTATTCTTTGAACATTAATATTCAGGTAAATTAGTTAATGCTTGAGAGTAACAAATTACCATTTGTAAAATTCTGTCTGTCTACTTCTGTGTTTAAAACAAAAAGTGCATTAAGTCATTCAAAAAGTGTTAGAAAGTGTCTGAGAAAGATGTGCCTATTTCTCCAAACTTCCCTTTACAAGACTAAACTGGTACTCACCAAACATGGCATGAGCGCCAGCAGGGCTAGTCGGAGCAAGCTGCTCATCTTTCCAAAGTGGTCACCGAGCTGAGAGGCCAGCTGAAGACTCTGTCTATATCCCACAGAGGCCTGAGCGAGCAGACCCTGAGAACGGTACACTTCTGCCAACCACTGAAAGACAGCATTATCAAATAACAATGGGTTTAACCTCCTTCCTATACAGAGTTTAAAAACATTTGTTGGTTTCATCTTCTGTGTGATTTATTAAAGTGTATGGGACACATTCGG
The DNA here is from genome assembly GCA_032361065.1 of Enteromius trimaculatus. Taxonomy (NCBI): domain Eukaryota; kingdom Metazoa; phylum Chordata; class Actinopteri; order Cypriniformes; family Cyprinidae; genus Enteromius; species Enteromius trimaculatus. The sequence goes on from JAUMHP010000083.1 coordinate 3,299,663, forward strand.
ACCAGGAGAAACCAAAATAGCAACATTTAAAATGAATTGATTCAGACTGACATTGATGTTTACTATGAAAAGAATCTGACACCAATGTCTCCTCAGTGAGATGCTGGATGTACACGTACATGCCAGGCGGACACAGATGTGTGGTTGGCCATGACAGCAGCGCTGAGCTGTTCCAGCACCGCAGGAGGAACACCGTTACCAGCTTCAGACAACAGGAAGCGCTCACACTGAACCTGCCTTAACATCAGGAACACCACAGGATGCTCTGGAGATACACTCAGAACCTGAGAGAGGAAGAGGAAAGTATATTAAATGTTTAAGTTTAACATCAATAGCTTCTCTGCCCTTTTACCAGCTCTAATGTCTCAGGAGATTTTCTAGAACTTTGACAAAAACAACAAAATCGTGGACAACTCTGATGAAAACAAGTGGTAAAATGGTAATTGTTACCTTAAACGTAACTTACAGAAGAAAATTACTTGATCTTTTGATATAAGGGGTCACTGTACTATAAACATCCTGTAAGTTTCAGAACTCAAACTTTTCACGTAGTGTAAAAATTATCTGCCTAAACGAGGTTGTGAAATGTGCGCCTCTATTATCTAACAATGTGGCTAAACACTGCCTCCTTAAAAGATCATCAACACCTGCTTCTACTTAACTGCCTGTTTAGCCCCGCCCATTTATTTGTGCATGTAGCATTTACAAGAGGGGGATGTGCAGAAACCAGACGATAAAAGATGGCTCCAAAGACAACAAGATGTTGTGCAGTGCCGTATTATGGGAAAACTGTCTTTGCATTAGCCTCCATCTGATCACAACGTAAGGAAAAAGTGAATGAACTTTATTTTTTTATGTTGATAATCTATTTTGTGATGCACTTTGGTTTAAGTAGCTGAAAAATGTGCTATATAAATAAGTTGATTTGTGAGACTTGAGTTCAGATTCAACCCCAACTAAACACACCTCAACCGGCTAATTAATATTTGCAATATCACTAGAAGGGGCAGGTGTTCTGGGGAGCTATCCAGGACATTGTTCCTTCAAGAGCAAGACTGGACGGTCCTGTTCTACAAATACACCTCAAAAGGAAACAGCTCAAGTATTTTGAGCAGACAGACAGCCACAATAGATGGATATTAGACAGATGGTGCCTTGTCAGTGCATGAAACGAGCACACAGTTCTGCTTTGAAACACAAGATGAGGTCAGGCTGTCTGTGTCTGCACCTGTGCCCGATTCACACGAGAGAAGAATCAGTAGGGGACAGCGTGACATAGAAAGAGAAAGCATGCATGTGTGTGTTTGTCTGTACCTGGGAGCACAGAGTCTCTGCCTGGTTGTATTGGCCGCTCTGTTTGAGTCCAGTCACGGCCTGCTGTAGCACCCATCCCTCCAGAGCCTGAGCCAAGAGCCCGTCCTCTGCCTGCAGGCCCTTTACTGAGAACAGACCGTACACACAGCACACATAGTTTCAGAGCCATGTTCCCATCAGCATATATACAAATACACTGACATGACATTCTCCCTGACCTTTTTCAGAAACCAGAGCCATGTGCGCCCTCTCCAGATCTTCTCTGCGAGGGGCGGAGCCTTGGAGTAAGCATGCAGTGTTCTCTGTGTGACAGGCTGCCATTAGCCCCGCCCACCCAGCAGGATCATCTGCATTTATCAAACAGAGAGAAAGATGACATCAATTCATCACTGCCATCTGACCGCGGCTGCAGACAAATCTTTCATCTGACTGATATATCGATGTCTCAGTGTCTGCTCTCTCCCCTCAAACCTTTCACATAGGCCTCTCTGCATTACACTTGGCGCATACTCCTGCTGACACGTTGAATGTAAGGTTCTTACTATCCAAATTTAATATTTTTATCGTTTTAGGTTTATAGTAGTGTGTGTTCTTTCCAACACTACATTAATAGCCTTCTTCAACAAGAAGCCAAAGCTCATTACAACTTGAGTGGTTTGTATAGAAGGGTCCCACACTTTAAAATCAATATTAAATCATTATGGTAAGAGAACTGACTTTTACCACTTTGGAAAGAGATTTTGGTCAGTGTCCTAGGCCTCAAAGGGTCTAGTCTTGGTCTGGTAGTCTGCTTTAGTCTATGAGATATGGGTCTTGCAAAGTCTGTTTTAGAATCTTTTGAATCTCAGAGTTAGTAACTTGTTTAGACGCTAACTTCAGAACTGATCCAGAGTGTCTGATTAAAACTCTGTTTACCTGGGCACAGCAGCACAGCTCTCTGGATTGTTTTCAGAGCATTACATCTTCTGTCTTCACCGGAGTGCCTGCCTGAAGCCAACTGATTTACTCCACTGTACAGCAACGCCCTCTACAGATGAAAGGAGTTGATCACTAATTTAACTGACACAAAACTTGACACAAGAGTTCATCCATCCACAAATCTTAAATTACCTTTCCAAGCGTCAAACTAGCATGACACGCCACACTGCCGGCCACAGCACCTCCCTAATAAAAATAAGAACACTTACAGTCAATACCTTTATAACAGGTGAACTATACCCTCTCTCTGAAACAATGTATTAAAGCTGATGTGAAAATACTTACATTGGCTTTGTTGGGGCAGTACTGTGGGACCAGTCTGGAGAGAAGAGCCCAGAGAAAAGGATTTCCAGGGTTCCTACAGCATAGTCAAATAATTTTTTTTTTTAAATGACTTCGAGATGAAAATGAAGAAGTCTTGTTAATCTGGGGGTGTTTTGGTACTTCATCAGACATCTGGGTTAATTAACTAAATGCAATGTTTCATATCTGAGGTTAATTAGATTAAAGAATCTTCCCTTAATAGCAATTGAGTGTTTTTAGACCTTTGTAGGATGTAGATTAAAGGAGGACATTGAAAGGTCATTTGAGTTTGGACAAATAGAGAGGAGCATTTAATTTAATCAAAGTCCTCAATTACCTACTCAACAAGACATAATGGGTCTGGACAATTATTCAATAAGAGAAGTGCCCGGGCTTCAGCTGATCAGCAACAACTAAACGGCTATTTTTGATCTCAATCTGGCCCCAAGACAGCCATGTAATCAGAACATATCTAAAATCTCAAATATGAATTATTCTAATAAAATACATACTTTTATATGTTGTATTTATTATACAGCATTTTAATATACTTCATAATAAATGGACTAATAAACAGTGATAAGTTATAGTATTTTTATAGTTTGTTTTATTTATAAAAACCCAGATTAACACAGCAGCATAAGAAAGAGATTCTTGTTCTTGTTGGATACAATTGTGAGACACTATTTCTATATATTATAAAGTACCTGTGTATAGCCCTGGCAGCCTCCCTGTGCACGCCGCTGTAGTTGCCTTGCAGGGCCAGCAGGGTGCAAGTGAGCAGACAGCGCTCCTCCACAGCGCCTCCTGCACGTTCCCCCAATTTTAGCAGCTCGGTAAGCGTAGCACTTGCCAGAGTCACATCACCATGAACCAAACCCAGAGAACAAAGACACTGCAGACTCTCTGAGACAGGCTCTTTCAGCATTGAGCTACACACAAACACAAATAAGAGGTGAAAAGCTTTGCTTTTGACACTGAAGCAGAAAGTTTGTTCATCTGAGACAGTTGAGTAGTTATGTTACCACTTGAAGAGAAGCGTTTTGGCATGATCAATGTTGCCCAGCCTGTGCTGTATCAGGGCCAGTGCAGTGAGTATACAGGCCTTTTCCTTCTCGCTAGAGGCAACTGCAAGGGCTTTCTCGTAGGCTGGAAACAGGCACGCAAACACCCTCAGAAACACACAATCACAAGCTTGTGGGTACTATTCGAAAAGGTAATATGACTGCTAAATGCCAATGACTGCTAACCCTGAACACTTTCTGGCAAGCGACCGATTCTGAAACAGGCGAGTGCTAGTCCGATGAGATCATGCAGCTCCTCTAGTGGTGTGGAGGAATAAATACGCACTGCTTCTTCCCACTGTCCATCATCACTGACAGCAACACAAGAAAAAATATTATTGAGCACTAATAAATGTAATAGCATTGCTATAGATAAACTGACTGACAGTATAGATGTGAGTTTTACCTGAGTGCACGTCCGTAACCCCTCAGAGCAAAGCTGAGCTTGTCTGTGTGAAGGGACGCCTGAAGCAACTCGACAGCTCTTAGGAGAACAGAACAGATTTCCAAGAATGACTTAATACCAGTGTGGTCTAGATCAGTATCAGTAACTTATATATAGGCAAATATTAGGCATATTATAAGTCATAAAAACATTTTTAAAATGCATATGCATGCATAAATAAATATATTAATAATTAAATTCAATAAACAAAAACTGGATAATAATAATAAATAAATGCTGAATGTGATGATACAATTGGGCCTGGAGCTTAACATATGATAACAGACCTAATATTTAAAAAATGTGATGATATAATTTTTAATTTTTTTTTATTTGAGTTTCAGATTTGGAACTTGCCAAATGTATAAATAGCTAGAGGTGGCAAACCTGCGATATGCTTCAGTGGCCTGTTTCCTCAGCTGCAGGTGTGTGTTCAGGTATCCGAGCATGATGAAGGCGTCTGGGTCTGTCTGAATCCTCTCTGGCGTGAAACAAAGAGAGCATGCTGAGCTTCATTACCTCACTTCATCTTTAAATAATTTGTCATTGTCACCACATGGATCATTTCCTTAATATTTAGGGAGAAACACATTTTTAGTTTTATCAAACCATTCCACCTGCCCTCCTGGTGGAATCATTCAATATATCAGGGGTCTTTAACTCCATTTAGTGTCATATTAATGCATTTACATACTTCACAATGGTTACAGATATAAATGATGTATTAGTTTTTATAATGAGGGTGAGATAAAGAGAAGTTGTTGTTTTTTTTATTTGGTGAAAGACAAAACTGTATTATTTAGGTTTGAGATCAGACAATAAATCACAGACCCACAAATACCCTTGCAATATCTTAGTACAGTATGCTGTGTTTGTGTTCTCATACCGGTGTACTTGCTCAGAGCCACCTGGGCAGAAGAAACAGCGTTCATCTGGACTATGTTGTAGAGGTAGATCTCTGAGTCTCTGTTGCTCCTGTCCAGCAGTGTGGAGCAAACCCAATATGCATAACCCTTCACTCCCTCTGTCTATCAACAAATAAACATGTTACTGCAAGCTGAACATTGATCAATAATCTGAATCTAAAGAAGAAACTGCAAAGCTGCTTAAAAGTTCAGGTCAGTAAATGCTGCTGAAACTTCTGCTTTGCCATCACCGGATTAAACTACTTTTAACAGTAACACTTCAGAATAAGGGGTCAGAATAATGCATTAGTTAAGCATTAATAAATGGTTAATTTGTTCACAATTAAGCATTAGTTGAGCAAAAACGGTGGTATCTTTTCAAAAGCTACATGATTGTACC
>JAUMHP010000083.1:3317579-3331616 GCA_032361065.1 Enteromius trimaculatus
CAATTAAGCAAAATGTATAATTTGTTTTAATTTTGGGATAAGTTCTAACCAGGAAGTGTTTTCCTCAGTGTTTCATCGTATGTGTTGCAGGTGTTCCACAGCTATTAGATATTAATATGATGTTATTTTTATACTGTGGATTTATATCCTATTTTTCATAACCAGGGTATTTGCATAACACTCCAAGTTGTCTCCAAAAATACCATGGAATTAGCATGGCTGTTTTTTAACAACTACCTAATGGCAATCAACAAGTGGAGGTGATGGAACATAGTTTCTGTAATACTTCATACAGCCGACAGGGGGTGATATATAAAGCCAAACTTTAAAACCCAGAAGACAACCGTGAAACGTGTGTAAACGACAGTGTGTTGTTGCTGTAGACGTGCAGTATTGACATTTCACTTCTAGTGCGGCACTGGTCACGTGAGGATCAGACGTGATCGATGCACTCAGCTCGTCGCTGCATGTCGTCATTTGTTTGATCAGATGTTTGATACCGGAGTAGGATGGGCTTTCACACCTGGCACTGTTTACATCAGAGCTTAAGCGACTTCGGAGCTAGGGTTTGTGTTTTGTCCGTTTGAACTCTAACGCGATTTGGTAAAATTAAAAACAGCGGACTTTTTCCTGATGTCAGACTGCAGCTCGTCGGGTTCAGATGAGGATTTGGACCCGGAGTTAGACCTGGTGGACGAGCTCGGCGGTACGCTCAGCAAGGTAAACACTTTACCAATTCACTTTTACAACGTGTCTTTGTGTGCAACAGTATTCGGGCTTGGTTTTGTGGAAACTAATGTTAGCGAGTTACTTTCGTTGGCTTTTAAGTACCTAAACGTCGTTCTTGTTGGAAGTTTTGTGTCTGCGCATGTTTGACCTACCATTACAATCAGTAACACGAGTGATGTCCGAGTCAAATAATGCCGTGGGTTTATGACAACCGCTCTTAAAAATCAATCTGCGAATCTGACTGATTCTGTCCGAGCGTTAGCCTCATAAATCCTAAAATCTTCTCTGTCAGACATTTCAAACTAGTCGTGGTAAAGTTACTGCGTTTTATGCAAAGGTTGTAAGGTAATAACGTTAGTTGTGAAGAAATATTAGTAACGGTAGCGTAAATAAAATAAACTTTTACGTTCTAATTGACTTTGTAATGAGTATTTTAAGGTGCTTTCACATAAAGTAAACACCCTAAACAAACTTAATAGATAAATAGCTTATTTGTGTATATATAGTAAATAAGTAATGTATTTCTGAAGTAATTTTAATATTAATTTCCTTTATATTTTTAAGGTAATTGTTTTATAACCGCAGCAGTCGCTGGCTATGACTTGGCATTTTAGAAAAAAAATCATCTTTCAATCTCTTTGAAAGAGTACTTAAATACATTTGACAGTTATGTTTTTTCTTTTATATTTGTGGCAATTTATGTAAAAAAACCTAAACAAAAAGCTCTACATTTTTTAATTTGTTTAATATTTATGGAACTTACAGGTTGTGTTATTAAATTTAAACTGAATAAACCCCTTCAATCATTGTAGTTTGGGTAATGTTCACTGAAAGTCCTGCTGAACTTTGAAGCTTGGAACCTTCAGGAAGGTTTAATCTTTATGTTGCAAGTTCTTGAAGTGATAAGTGTTAGCCACATGATTCGAATAACTAACTCTTTGTTATTCTCCAGTGGACAAACTACATTCATGGATGGCAGGACCGCTTGATCGTGCTGAAGGGTAATATTCTGAGTTACTACAGGTCAGCAGATGAGAAGGAGTACGGCTGCAGAGGATCCATCTGTCTCAGCAAGGCTGTGGTCACGGTAAGGCTGATGTGATCTGTAGACCGTCATCATGTTTATCTGTATGGTTATCTTGAATGCAGTACTTTGACTTCACAGTGGTGTGAAGAGCTGATATGTACCACAGTGTGAAAATATTTGAGCAGTAAAGCTTCCTGCTTAACATGCAGTGCTTATCCGTCTGTTACTGTCAGCGGGAAGCTGTTGTACTTGTTTTGGGGGTTTCTCTTGAACAGCGTGAATGTTTCAAAGTGGTCAGAGCAGAAGATGTGGTTGGGTAGATGGCACAAGGGTACTCCACTACTTACTTTGAACCGACATATCCTAGTGTCATCCCTTACTAAACATCCTGCAAAACCACACCTGAATACTTATCGTTATAATGGGGTTTAAAGCACGATTATTCAGGAAAAAAAATCTGAAACAGTTATTGATCTGAGCGTACTAACATCAGATGACAACACAACTCAAGCTAAACTAAGCTGCGTAATGGAAATAATGAGTAGCTGTTAAAGATTTTAATGGATTCATTTTTCAAAATTGACATAGTGATTTAAGCTGGGTAATGTGAGCTGCTTTGTAGCTGAAATTGATTTTATGATGACTTTAGCAACTTGACACTGTCCTTGAACTAAACTGAACTGACATTAGCTGAAAAATGTCTTCATTAACCAATATTTCCTATTTATTTCTGGGAAGCTGCTTTAAAACAATCTGCATTGTAGGAGGTGCTAAAGAAATGCATGACTTCTCAGAGTTTTTTAGTTATTTGGATTTTGTAGTATTAATGCTAGTTATTCTATGTGATTGATTATTTATTCCAGTCTTGTGTTTATAATAATAATAAATAATAATAATAATAATAATAATGGTTATGAAATTATAATTGTCCATGAGCTGGAGTTATGCATGTTGTGCCGGTTGTTTCAAGTGCAGAAGTTTTGGTAGCAAAACTACAAGGAAATGTCCAACAAAGCACGTTTTGTCTGTAGGTCGACTCACTATTGCTACATTGTTCTGGTACTGAGTGGTTTGAAGTAGTCTTGAGGATTAGAACAGGGAGAGCAGAACCACAGGAACGTCCTGTGACGGTGCATATCAAATATCTCATTGTGAAAAAGGTGATCTGGGAGCAGTTCTTGCTTTGCCTGTTCCAAATAACATGGTCCTATGTAAAGAAAGAGAACCAGTTTGTGAAGGTTTGTTCCTGTTAATTCCTTGAGAATTTTGTAGTGTTTTCTAAGAATGTTATTTTTGCTGTTAAAGATCATGGACCTTTTTGACCAGTTTTTGAGTGAATGAATTTCTCCAAACACTGACTGCACGTGTGTTGAAATATGAGTGGAACAGTGCCTGTGAAGCAAGGTTAAGAAAGGCTGAGAGTCTTTGAAGGCAGTCTGACCCCAGAGTCAAATCTGGAGTATCTGGGTTTGGTTGATTTCAGTGCTTGGAGGAGGAGAGAACGGAGACGATCTGATAATAGAACAGATGTTCCTCAAACACTGATTGAATTCAGCAGCCCAGCTCTGGCCTGGATCAGTGTTCTGTCTCTGATAACAGCTATTAAAGACAACAAACCAAGCCCATTGCTAGTTAAACCTAGTACCAACCACTAGACCTACAGAAAACACTTTCCACAAAGTATATCCACAGTCTGCGGTGAAATTCATTAAAGCTTACCCCACCAGATATTTTGAGCACAACTTAAAACGTAATAATCTTTTTTTTTTTTTGTACCTCTTTACATTTTTACGTTACATTTACAGTACATTTTTAGTACACCATTTAATAAAGTCTGAAAGTATTAAATAAAGTATTAAAATGGCTGTTAAAAATGCTTTTTAAACGATTTTCCCACATTTGTTGCGTAAAATTGTAGCTTCATATTATTTATATATTTATATTTTATATAATTATATTTATAATTATTTGGGGTAGGCATATGTTTGGTACCCTTAGTATAGTATAAAGGTTGCATTTAATGATTTGAATTTAAATTAATCATTTAATGATCCTAAAAGCTTATCTTCAACTTAACCTCTGTTCTTGCTAATACATCTGAAACGTCTGAAACTTTTTGTTAATTTCATAGCTTGTATAATTAATCAGAGATGGCTATGAAAGTGAAGCTGACATGGCATTAAAAAGTGAATAAATAAATATTTTAAATGTTATAACCTAATTCTACATCAGAGAAATGTTATTTTAAATAAATATTAAATCGTTTAATTATTTTTCAAATATTTAAATTAATAAAGTTGTCTTCAGTGACAGTCATATGTGACTGTATGTAAGTGTTTGGGTTCATCAGATAAAAATAGAAAATAGGGGGGGAAATGGCACTATGGGAAAACTGTGCTTTGGAAAACAACTTTTGTAAAAGTTTCAAACTCTGGTTTTCAGATAGCTGGTGGTTTAGTCGATAGCTCCACGCGGGCTGGAGATAGACCCGCTCACAGTAAAACACTTTACCGCTCGTAACTTACCCTACGAGGGGGCAAACCCCACCAAACTCGGGAGAGTGTCAGGGCCTTCAGTACCACGACCTCCAGGTCTCCCCAACCTCCCCCGGGCGCTGCAACAATGGCTGCCCGCTGCTTTGTGTGTGTTCACTATGTGTGTGCATGTTGGATGGGTTAAATGCAGAGCACAAATTTCAAGTATGGGTCACCAAACCTGGCCACAAGTCACTTCATTTTAGTTTGTGTGCTAAAGGTGGTCTGAAGGTTTTGTTTTAGAAATGGCAGATAACAGTAAATGTTTAGGATTTTCAGTGAACTATTCAGTGATGCTAATCTGTGTTGTGGTGGTGAGTTGTTTATCAGGAACAGCAGGAAAAGGTGCTCCAAAAACATAATGGCAGACAGATTTGAATAAACATACATGGCCCAGCATGTTCATTGTTATGATCTGTTCTTGTTTTTGATGTTCTCTTTCTTTCAGCCTCATGAGTTTGATGAATGCCGTTTTGACATTAGTGTGAACGACAGCGTCTGGTACCTGAGGGCTGAACATCCTTTGCTCCGGCAGCAGTGGATCGATACCATTGAACTTCACAAGGTGAGTCCGTCAGAAGCAGCAAAGCCTCTACATGAACTGCCGCTCAGCCTTAATGTCTCTCTGAGTTTGGGTGCCGGAGCCTGATTGGGTGTTTTATTTCTTTTGTTAAGGCTAGGAAGGTGTTGAAGGCACAGTTCAGTGGAATGTGTCCCGCATGCTTTTTTTTTCTATCTCTCTTGCTATGATTTCCTTGTGCTGTCATTGAAAAGTACATGAGCCGCTGGGGAATTAGTGGAGAATTCAGGCTGCGTTTGTGTACTCTTTATGGTATGATTTAATGAAGGGCTGTATGTTCTAAGTAAGGTAAGTATGTTCTTTAGGTATCTGTGTAGGGTTGATTTAAAATTTTTATTTCCAGAAAGATTATATTTTCTACACAAATTAAGTTATTGTAAATACTCCCAAGAAATGTAATAAAAAAAAAGAAAAGAAAAAAAGAATAATTATCCCAGTCAAACATGCTCATATTTTGCATATATATTAATTCAAATGCTTATAAAAACAATTAAAAATTAAATTCACACACAGTGAATTGGATGCACCTTCACTTGGCATGTTTAAACTTTTTAATTAAAATAATGATAATTTATGGTCAATTAATGGAAAATGTCAAGGTGATAACAGTTCTGATATAATAATGAAAAAAGCTTCAGTAAAATAATGAAATTCTTGAAAAAGTCAAACTCCTGTAATGTAATATTTAAAAATTAATAATTAATGATAGACATTTTTTAAATATAGAATTTTCTTTAAAACGGCAAAAAATAATGGTGGTCAAAATATAAATGCCCACTTGTATTCAAGATTAAAATTAAATCATTTTAATTTTTTACAATTTATATATTATATTCACGCCATGTGAAATTTAGAAGTTTATTTTTCAAAATCAAAAACTTTCCTAGAATTTGTTTAAATAAACAATATTTTTTATTCTTTATCATGCACACTTGTCCGTGTCATTGAGCCTATATAATGTATTCCTGTTAACTGCACCTGCCATGTTGGCTTTGACCTATGTCCTATGATATTACTAACAGAAACGGCAAAAATAATTTACTTGTTACAAGTTTTTAATACCTGTTTGGCATACTGCTTTTTATCTCCTGTGTAGCAGGAATGTATGCATGTCTTGAAAAACTTCAGCTCTGCTGTCTGACTGACATGTTGGCTAAGATTATTTTGCATGAGGAGAAACGGGAGATTTATTGTGCAAGTGAAGTCTGGCAGTGGTTTGATGAGACGTATCGTGTCTTGAGAGAGATTTACAAAGGGAGGGTCCTGAGGAATGTTCTGATCTGAATGGCGCTCACATGTGTGAGTAGAGCTGAATTCAATAAAAGGAGTGGAGCTGTTTCTACACAGCTGGTGTTTGGATCCAGGAAGGGGTGTTTGTGTGTATAGTTGTGTTTTTCTGACAGTGAGTGGGAGAGTTTGGCTGTTTAAGCAGCTATTCCACATACATTTCTTGAAAAAACTATCATATTTGTGTGTGTGTGTGTTTTTATATGTTGTCTTTTATTGGCCTGAGAAAGACAATGTTAAGCCCTTTGATTCTTTTGAAGGTCATTAAGGCATAAACTGAAGCTCTGTGGGATTAATGGGAACTCAACATTGAGTTTGGTAGCTAAATTACCTTCAGTAAGTTCATTAATGTGACGTTTTGGCATTGTAATCTGTAATACAGCAGAAACACTTATTCTATGGTAGTTTTAAACTCATGCCCGCTTCTTCCATCTGCTGGTGAAGAGCCCTATTGCAGTTTTGTCATGTGACTTTTAAAGCTGTTTAACGACTTCAAAGGGGAGCCTTTCTGGTATTTTTAAATGCTAGAAATGTTCACCCAAAAACGATAATGAAAGGGGATGTCTTTTTTTATTTTTTTATTCTTCTTTCAAACGCATGTTTTTCTTTCTTTTGGCTTAACTAGAAAACAGTGCTTGACATTTAACGTTTTTCCTTAGGAAAAAAAAAAGCTATGAAAAAGTAGTTCGAATGAATCATGTACTATATTCAGATTCTTTTGAAAGGAAAAATAATAACTTGGCTTAAGTATCTCTCGTTCACATTTTCAGATTTTGGTCAAATTGTGCTGGGGAACATTTTAAGTTATTAACAGCTTGAATACTGTTGTATCCTATACATATACAGTAGCTTTATACAACGTGTAATGGATAACCTGAATTGGCCACTTCTATTATGCGATCATTTCCTTTATTTTTGCAGCTTAACTGTCCCAGTCCCTGTTCTCTTTTTATTGTAAGGAAATTATTTCTGTTTTCCTATAGAATATATAATATATATATATATATATATATATTTCATCAAAGTTGTCCTAAGATAAGAATAGGTATTGTTTTTGATTTTAGGACAGCTTTGATGAAAGGAATATATACACATTTTGTATGTGTAAATATAGTTATTGAAAAACCTTGTTACCTCATGTTATTTTTTCATGGCTGTTATGCATTCGGATAATCATAAATGTATTATGCATATAAGCATGCATATAGTACCATATAGATGTGTAACATTTGATAGTAGTATCTAAACCCTTCCCTTCATACTCTCGTATATAAACACAAACTGACCTGATGAATCTGTCATTTCGACCTGCCTCTTGTTTCTGCTGGGTAAGGCTTCAAATCTAAAAGTGTTATTTGGATAAGCGTTCCCTCCAACAGAAGAGCGCAGTGGAGAGGCTGCTGGTGCTCAGGTCAGCGTTGTTTATCGCGACTCTTCGTTTGCTGAGGTGAGCTCGTATGTGTGATGCAGGCTGGGGTGGATGGGCATTTTCCGCTTGCAGTCGTCCAGCTGCATGAATAATGCATGAGTATATTCAGGCATGTGAAGAGGCTGCTCGGAAAGCCTTGCGCTGCAAGAAGACTTCTGAACCAAAATAGGAAGCTTGATTGGATCAGGAACTCAGTGGATTCGGGTGATGGTATGGGTTAAGAATGCATCGATCCACTTTAAGACGAGCGCTGAGCTGAGGAGTACAGCACAAGACAGAGACGAGGGCACACGCCCAGCAGCATCTGATTTAACGCTCTTCTAGACTCCTTAAACGCGCACACTCTCACATTCACATGCGCCAGAGGTTCTGGATGATATATGTTGATCTTATTGCAGTTAGGTGAGTGTAGCGTGTGCAGCAGCTCTGGGAGTTTCAGTGTCTGTACGGTTTTCTTTCTGTCTCTCTCTTTCTCTCTCGCCCTCTCTCTCTTCTACATGCTTTGCAGACCCACCCACTATCTATCTGGCTTCATACTGCCTCAGAAACCCACCTCACATAATTTCTTCACAACATTTCCAACGCTAATGGCTGTACTGCTGCTTAAATGCTGAGAAGGGAAAGAAACTTGTCTCCTTTTTTCCGGCTCGACCATGTGCTTGTGAAATAGAATTCTGGGATTGTCCGGATTGAGAACTGGGAATTCTTGGAGCATCCACAGAGAGGATTGGGTGTTCTTGCAGTGTTTGGAGAAAATACTGGGAATTCTGGGAAGCTCCGGAGAGTGAGCATTTTTGGGAGTGTCTGGAAAGAGCGGCGGTCATGCTGGGGTTGAGCACTCAGGACTGCAGCAGGGCATTGTCCTGCTTTGGCTGCTGGAATGGGCGAATGGTGGGCTTCTGCACATTACCAATTTAACTTGTGTCATTTACTTGTTTACCGTCCTGCACTTTTACTCAACCATTCATGTCATCACCACTGACATCTTTGCTGGCGATTTTTAGTTGCAGTAATTGTTTCAATCATTCACTGATGTGGATGAAGCAGGACTGAATGGGTTATTCAAGTATTTTTTGTTTAAATTAAAAAAAATATATATATATTTTATGGATGCTCCATTAGAGTTGCATTTAAAAAAAATCTGTCAATGGCTATTAATTAAAGCACTTTATCAAATGAAATCTGTCCATAAGCCAGGTGTCAGCAGTTTTACAGTGTACTCATGGAAGGACTGAAACGAACGCATGTTCAGAAGAGTTAGGTGTTAGTACTGAATGCACCTGTTAAAAAGGTTTGGGGTAAGTTTTTTTTAATATATGTTTTGAAAGAAGTCTATTATTTTAATGCTTTATTTATTAGATCATACATGTAAAACAGCATTATTGTGAATGATTGTGATTACTGTCATTTTTTTTCTGTTTTAATTTTTAAATGTAATTTATTTCTTTAGTGGAAAATGTTGAATTTTCAGCCTGCCATTTTGTAGTCCAGCATTTGAATAACTTTTACTAACCCTTACCCATTTATGATTTAATATTTATTATTTTACAGCTTATAACAGTGATGTTTTATTTTTCAAGATTTGATGATGAATAAAGGGTTCAAAGAACAGCATTCGTTTTAAATGATCAGAACTTCAAAATAATATTCAAAACCTCTCTTTTCTAATAATGATGCACAACTACATGTTGCAAACACTTTCAGTCTATATCTAGATTTCTTTTAATGTTTATCCCTGGTTATCCACCCCTGCCAGGAAATGCACTTATATTATCATGATGCTGATGAGAGATTGAGATGCAATCTGGGATTGTGTTTAATAATCATTAGCAGTTGAAAAAGCCTACTTCCTGATTTATCAGGTGTTGTAACAGGCCAAAGCAGTGAAGCTGTGTTCAGACCATGTATCTTATGTCATTCAAAGAGGCAGGTGCTTTTCACAACCGTTTTCAACATTGCTCATTTTAAGAAAACTTTTAAAGCAGCACATAAGAATGATTTCTAAAGGATAATGTGAAACTAAAGACTGAAGTAATGACCCCAGGTATAAATTACGTTTTAAAATATATTGAAATGAAAAAAAAAAAAAAGTCGTAGTAGTATTTTCTCTTAACGACCCTTAACCTTTGACTTTTAGAGTCAAGCTGTGGTAAAGCTGTGTAGGCTAACTAATTAATCCATATTTAATTAAGCTTGTAATGTAGTATTAATGGACGTATTAGATGTGTCTTTGATCCAGTTTTATTTTGTTTAAAAAAAAAAAAAAAAGTTGATCATTTTTATAACCAACAACCTTGTTATCCATTTCACCTGCCAGCCGCTTTATTTCTTTGCCAAGATTGAGAAATGCTCCGTTTTCTCTGTATAGATTCAACCATGACCTCACTTTTAAATGGTTCAATTGATTTTTATTTTTGAACAGGTGTGAAGTTTGCTAACCAGCTCGTTTTCTTTGTGCTGTATTTTGAGTGCAGGCTGAGTCAGGCTATGGGTCAGAGAGCAGTTTACGCCGCCATGGCTCCCTGCTGTCCCTCACCTCTGCTGCCAGCGGCCTCTCCACCACCTCCGCATCCTCCTTCAAGGTAAGTCTCAGCTTCTGCCTTCAGATCCAGAGCTCAAACACGGCCACAGTTTATGTTACCAAATGTCATCATGAGAGATGTCTTATAACAATCGAATGTTGATTTACAAACTGCTGAACAGAAGGGATACAGCCTGCGGGAGAAGCTATCGGAGATGGAGACCTTCCGGGACATTCTCTGCAGACAGGTGGACACACTGCAGAAGTATTTTGACAACTGCGCAGATATTGACAGTAAAGATGAGCTCCACAGAGACAAAGGTGCAGTAAAAGAATTTTGTTACATTACAGTTTTAGCTGACCGAGGGACCAGTTTTGCTTCTGGAGAAGACTTAACATTCAGAGTAGTGCTGCTTTACTGTATATTGTGAAAAATGAAAATTGTTCCAAAGCCTCAAGCTTTCATTTACCTTTGAAACACAAGATATGTCTAATGAAACTTAACTAGCTCCGATGATGTGCTTTGAAATGTACAGCTTTATTCTATGTGTTGATCTAATTTCAGCCGAAACACGAAGCATTTCAATAGCATTTATTTATATTACATCTTGGGCCAGGGCCATTGAGCTCAGTAAAGCTGTATCTTGTCAGCTATATGACAGCCGCAAGTCAAATACATAATCCCCTTTTAGATTCAATATTAATTAGAGTTCGAGCTAAATTCTGCAGGGAAGTGGACCCTTGAGTTGAGAAGCCCTGCCTCAAGGCTAACATTCTTACTAAAAGTCAAAAAACCTGAACTATATTTAATGTGCTCTGCTGTTTGTTGAACACTGTTAGCTGAAATGCATTTTTTGCATAGATTTTTCACATAAGTATGGCTGATACGTGTATATGTCTTTTTTTTTTTTTTCTTTTTTTCTCCTCCCCCGAAACTATAAACTATTTGGTTAGTTTTGAGTTTGAGCGAAAACTTTTTTTAAGAACTAATAAATAATATTGAAGTTATGTTTAATGAAAGTACATTAAGAGATTTGACAATAACTATAATAAAATGTATCTCTGTTGCTCCCTTTTTTTTTTTTTTTTTTTTTTTTTTAAATTTTGCAGTATAAGATGATGAGGAAGATTTTCCAACCTCACGGCCAGATGGAGATTGTCTTCTTAACAACAACAACAGCAGCAAAGAGAAACGTGAGGGGTTCTTTGATATAAGCACATCCTCTCTGTGCCTAATACACAAATTGTTGAAACTGGTCAAATGCGTGTGATCCTTTCTGATTGCAGCATTATTCTCAAGTAAAGTACTTTTTTGTATCTTGTATACGTAGCAATACATGGTAATGAAGACATATTAATTGATTAGAGTACATTTCATTTGGAATAACAGACAAACTTACACTGTATACACCAGGCCATGTGCAGTTAGTGGTAGTTCATTGTGTGTGTGAAGACAAAGTGCTTTTTACTCAAATAATGGTGGAAATCTTCCATTATGCCAGTGATAGTTGAAAGTAAATGGCTGGGTTCTTTATCATAATGTGTAATTGATTGATAAATTACACTAAAACAATGTTAATTAAGCCACAGAAGTTCCTTCAAAGGTTTAAGTACTTCTAGTATTTGATACTCATTTTACTTGATTTTCCTCAGTATTCTCTGTGGAGAGCCTCAAAGGTTCCTTAGGCATCGATTTCAAAGGGGAAGCCATCACGTTTAAAGCTACTACAGCAGGAATCCTCTCCACACTGTCCCACTGCATCGACATGTTGGTCAAAAGAGAAGAAAGCTGGCAAAGACGACTTGATAAGGTAGTGAAATTGGACCACTATGTTAATCTCTGTATTTAGAAGGTTCTCTCGTAATCATAATTAAAATATTCTTAAATATTTTTGGTAAAAAAATAAAAACATCTCTGTAATGTATAATTCTATTTATGTATATTGGTTTCTTTACTACGGTGTTATCACTTTTTGTTTCTGTTAAAATACATTGATCTTGCTATGAAAATAGCCATAGATGCTGGTATGCAATTAAATAAACCACAAGGGTCAAGTTCCACAAAATCATCATAAAAGAAGGCTACTGCTTCTGTGTTATATTTCAAGTACTCTGCAATTCTTACCATAGCTTTGTGTAAGGAACACACCTTGGTTTAGTGTATTATAAAAAAACCACAGCATAAGACGTCTTGAGAGTGTCTCATGATACTAAAAAAGGGGGGGAAATAATGGGTTAGAAACAATATACGAATATGAATTAATTAATATTAATTTACTATAATTTACTATCCTAGTCATTCTGGTTTTGCAGGAAATACTGATAGTTTGGGGACAATCAAACACTTTTGTTGTATTGAAACTACTGGGTGCATTTTGATGCAAGTAAAGCATTCAGCATCAAGCAGCTCTGCCTTTTTTTCACAAATGAATCTGGGCTCTATTTACATAGCCACACACTTCCCACATAACACCTTAATTACTGTATGAGTCACAAAGACGAATCCATTAAAACAATAGTGCATCTGCTGTAATTTCCGGAAGCCCTGCATTCCTCCCATTCAGCGCCACTTTATTTGGGAGCACTTCTCCAAAGCCACACGTCATTTGCATCTTAGTGTAAACACTTGCTCGACCAGTTTTTTCATTTAAAGTCCAGCCCTCGGTATATCATGAGCCAGGAAGCAGCTTCTTAGATTCCAGCCACCACAGACAGTCTGGACGGGTGTGATTTTTGCTGTGTGTTTACAGTCATTGAGCAAGACTTGATGGATCTTTGAGCAGAAGAAAGCTTTTTGCAAAGTAACCCTGGGTTCCTCTTTTCGGAGGACTGTGTATTGTCCAATCACGTGGCAACGGGATTGTAGAAGATGACTACAGTGTATAGTGCTTCAGTGCTGAAGCCGTGGCAGAACTGGGTGGCCGGATCTCTTCAGAGTGCTAATGAAAACTGGATTCCTCTGTGTACACACAGCAGCTTGTACTCTGTGGGTTGGGCATGCTTTTGTTCAGTTCAATGGTTATTTGCTACTCGGTGTTGAAGTGATAAATTGATTCATTTGAAAATGTATTTTAGTCTTAACATGTTTTAGTCATCCGTATGTGCTGCTTATGTTATTTCAGATTTTAGTAGAGTCACGTTACCACCTCTTGACAGTTATGACCTGTCATATAAGCCGGGTGTTGTCAGTAATTGTCTCTCGGGAAATCTTACAGAGAGAGGCGTTTCAATGCTTAAAGCTAAACCACACCTGTCAGTTTAAGAACAGATCTGATTTGTAATGGAAGAACATTGTGCACCAATTACTCGTCTACAACACCCAAAGTTGCTCAATTAGCCAACTGAACAACCACGTTTTAGTGAAGGTTTCATGTTGGGACTGAAGGTTCTGCTTCAGTTATTTTAAAAAGGTTTGTGTGATTTGGAGGTTTGCTTTTTGCAAGCTATTCACCAAGTCTAGAGAGCGGGTGATATGGGCTCCACCCTTTGTTAGATGAACGATCTTCCAGTGAGACAAGAGTAATGGTATCTTCAGTGGCATCTGTAGTAGAGTTGTCGATTTGAAATGGGTGTGTTTGCTGGAGCTTAAGCATGAAACTGCAACTGGAGCTGTCAGGGTTCATGTGTTATGTCATTGGTCTGCTGCTTTATTTGGATCCTAAATGGGCGTTTCTTGGATTAGTTTGTAAGCAAGCTTTGTTTAGCAGCCAGAAAAGACAGAACTTTAAACATCTTGTCGAGTCTAAAAGGTTTAAAAACACTGGGCAACAAAATGGTTGGTTAAAATATTAAGCGGAACTGTTTTTAATAAATTAAAAAATATATATTAAATAGTAATATATATATATATATATGTGTGTGTGTGTGTGTGTGTGTGGACGGGTTTATGTGGTTTATGAGGACACAAATTTGTATAATGACATGGGTATG
>JAUMHP010000083.1:3331716-3343920 GCA_032361065.1 Enteromius trimaculatus
TCCAGGTTTATCATGCCGCAGGTTTCTAATCACTAAAAACAAAACAAACACACAAAAACATCTGTGAGCATGATGATATCAGTATATGTATCATTTTGTTTTATCGTCTATTATATCAAACATTGAAACACCGAAATGTGTCCAAAAGAAATGTAATCAAAAAGTTTCACTCGATTTTCAAAACATTTTAGTCAGGAATTACAGTTCAAGAAAAACAAACAATAATAACGTCAAGCAGCATTCATCATGCACTCGTGATATTGTTTTTATATCTTATGATTTATATTACAGAACATAGTAGGCTAACAGCATACAGCCTGTCATATTCAACATGGTTCACTCACATTCAGACATTTTAGTCAGGTATAGTTCGGCGAAAAACCAAAAGCACACAATACCTAAACACAAACTCATACAAAAACAAACAGTACTTACTCATGAGAGTAACTGGAACAGATCACACGCCGCATCTTGAGGTAAATCCATCGGTTATCTTCTTGGCTGAAGTCAGTGCTGTAAAAGCACAAAACAATTGTCAGTACAATTTAATAATATAGTATGTACTTTTTTTATTTTCAAATAGGTTCCTACTCTCTCTGTATGGGTCTGGAGAGCCCTATCATCTGCTGTCTTGGTCCTGTGATCCAGTATCTGACTGAATTTAAGCTAGAGAAGATTTTACTTTGTTCCAGGTACAATTTTTCTGTTTTTGCCTTTGGTTTCTGTTATTGTTAGTTTGGGTTTGTGTTTCACATTACTCATGTGGTAATAATGAATATTTGAATAATAATATAGCAAACTCAACAGAGTGTTAACTGCAGTATATCATCACTGTGTATTTCCTGAATGAGTCCGTGTCTGCTACACCAACACTTTCCTCTCTCGTTGGCTTTTGCTTCAAACACATTGATGAATCCAGTGGCATACCGTGAACCTATTAGGAGACAAACAAACTGTTATTTTTCCTCCTCACCTAAAGTAGACGCATCTCACACCTACTTCCATTGGGCACATAGGTATTAACAAGGGCCTTTGTTCATCCAAGTATAGCATCGCAGCGGGAAACAGAGCCAAATCTGAATCATGATGCTAGCAGAGTGTCTCCCCTGATGTGTGAATGTTCAGAAACGTCCTGTAATTACAGGCTGATTAAGCATGTTCTTTAAAGAAAAACAAGAGGCGTTGACCTCGCAGACTTTTTGAAAGGGCCTTAATTAACTTGCATCGTTAGCTGAAATAGGGCCTTGCTACCTAATAGTTTGTCATGACTGTGTATTGTTGCTAGTCTGATTTTTCTTTTTTTTTTCAGAGATGGGAAAACGTGTAAAGATGTAATTATGAAGCTAGAGTTGTTTATGTGGAAAGCACATTTTGTTTTGTGATGTTTGCAGCTCGTTCAAGCGGCTGTCAAGTTACACAGACCATATGCAGCTCAATGCTGCTACCATGAAGAATCTGGAGATCCTGTGCAACCAGGTCAGTCAAACTGAGGAAAATGTGAGTGACTGGATAATTTACACAAGCACAGTCAGACTGTTTACGCCTAGTACTAACATCCACCTTGGGTGATCTGATGATCACTTGTTCTCAGCCATTAAACGCTGCTGTTTAAATAACATGCCTTTGAAATCATTCTTCAAAGATCTGTTAGATTCCTCTGTATAGTTTTAATGGCTCACCATATGTATTAGATTTCTCTAATACATAAAATAAGTAAGCTTGATCAAAGTCCAGGGGAAAAGAGTTTATTCAAGAAAGTCGTGTAGCCTGACCAGTGTGACCAGACCTTATACCCTGACATCAAAGGCAGTATGGCCATTTTGTTCACATCTTTACAAACAAAAGACAGATGCTATCAGGACCTCCTACTGGAGGTCTTACAATAGGTAGTGTTTACAAACCAAATGTTGAATACTGGACTGTGGTTGCAATGTAAAACATTTAATGTTGATTCCGTCTAGGGAATAATCCTTCAATCCTTCCTTTGATCATTTTTTATCACACACAAAATAAAAAATAATAAAAAGAATTAAAAGTAAAAATAAAGGAGACATATTGTCATGTACACACATGTGTCATTGTATACAGGTTCCTGCTAACAGAATAAGAGTTCATGGGGAAGTTTGCATTCTCTCAAATGCCTAAGTTTTTTTTTATTATGGTATGGTGATCATGTGGTAGTAGCGGATGTTGCTGTGTTCTGTGGATGTTCAGGCCTGTTCATCTAGGTGGTCAATGCAGTACAGTCTAAGCGTTGGATGTCTTTGCACATCCTCTGGAACACCTGCAATCACACACAAAAGAAAAGATTTTAAACATATCATGCCTAACTGCCAATAAACTGCCAGTGGTAGAATGTTCATGTCTTCGTCCTCAGGCGACAAGCTAGAGCCTAAAAACCCTAGTCCCGCCATATCTGGACTCTGAAAAACACTACTACCATCTATCCCTCATCTCTAGGCAAATTCACATCTATCCACTCATTGTTTCCCTGCACCTTTACTGGTTTAGTAACTGCTGCATCTGTTACTAAAAGATCCTCAAGTGGTCTTTGCCACCTTGATTCTTGCTGTGACATATGAGTTTTTTGATTCTTTACCATTCTATGGTCCCTCTTTGGAGGTGTCAAAACATAATTCTTGGCACTGTGTACCGGCAGGCCGAGTCTTTCATCAGTTTGGACAAGGCTGTCAGATGTTGGATTTTCATTGGACATGGGCTGGCCTTGGACATGTTCAAAAGGGCATAATACGCTTTTAGCTTCCTTGTGGTTTCTCTCATTGCATTGGTTGTCATCTTGCAGTTCAACTCCAATTTCGATCAGTGAGGATACTTCTTTGTGCTCTTCATTTTGCATTTGTTTGCTGTCCTGCTGTCTGTGTAGCTTATGTTGTCTTAATGCTGCTGTATGTGGACCTCTCTCCTTTACGGCTTGTTTAGCAGCAATGCCTTCTAGGACATCATCTTTGGCTTCAGTTGTTGAGGTTTCTGTGTATACTTTTCCCTTCTTGTTCACATACACATGGAGTCCATGAGTTTTTAGATGAGATGTCACTAGCTGGTGCTGCAGAGAGAGGTTCTTTAGTTTCCCTGTGGCTCCACAGCATTTAGCAGAGTCTCTTTTTGTTTGGCTGTCAACTGCTGAAACCTTTTTAATAGGTTGTCCTCATCATTACTTTGATGTTTTAAGCGCAACTTGCAATAACGAATCCAGTGTCCTTCCTCGTTGCAATTCCTGCACCTTCCTTGAATTTTGGTTTTTCAGTGTGTCTGATATTCACCTTTTTCATACCGCACTCTCATATTGTTATACAAGGTTTTGGATTGCAGAACTCTGAGTTTGACGTCCTGTGTTCTTTCTATCTTTGCTGACCATTCAACAATCTGGATGAATGTTGTTGCAATGCTATTCCAATCATCATACTTGATTTTAAGAGCTTCAGAAATCTCAGGTTTCAGTCCTTTCACAAATGCAGTTTTTAAAGGCATACCAGTGTCCTTGTCAAGATCCTCACTGTTATTTAAACCTGCATGTTCCAACCAAGTTTGTCTGAAACATTCCTCATATTCTGCAACACTTTCTCCTGTCTTTTGCATGCAAGAGGTTATTATACTCCAGTTAATCTCTGCAGGTTTCAGTTCAAGCAAGAAGGTTTTCACAGCTTCCCATCCATCCTCAAAGTGTTCTTGAGACTAACCAATCTTTCTTTCAGCACTTTCGGTTAGTCTCTTTTGGTCACTGTTTCTCAAGTTTACATTAACAATCATCACAAAGTCTAGTGGATGTAAATTGTAGATTTTCTGCAAGCGTTGTTTGGAATGTCCTTTGACCACTTGTCATTTTGGTCTGGAGTTGCTGGTTGGTATATTCTGTATGGAACATATTTCTTTACCAATTTTTTTACAATGCAAGTTCGTCGTTCTCCTCATACTCCTCCTCATTGCCGATTTCAACTTCAGTCCGTCTGTTTTTGACAATTACAGGAGCAAGTCTAACCTTTTGTGTTCCTCGTAGCTTGAACACATGTGTTGATGGAAGATCCAACTCAAATCCTTGTGATTGGGTTTTGTTAAGGGGAGTGTCTACTTATGACTATGTGCATCAGTGTTCTGTGAAGTCTTGTTTATGTCCAAAAATACAAGAGAACATTGTTGGCAAATAAGAAACTCAGTTTCTGCATTTTAGATTCTAATTACAGTAACATGAAATTTAATAAAAAATAAATTTGTGTAAATGTGCGATCACGTGACTGTCAGATGTTCGTCCTCTGAAGCTCAAGATGCTGACTATCTCGAACAGCCATTAAAGCAAAGGAAACCCTTTAATTAAAAGATTAAAATTTAATAAAATATTTAATTTAATATTTTCACTCATATGATACTATTCTGAAAAATAAAAATAAAATAAAGCAATTATTGGTCTCAGATAAAGATTTTTTTTTTAACTAAATTATGAATATTAAGCATGCAATGGTTAAATAATAATGGCTGAAACTTTTTTTGTGAGTTTTAGTGATTAGTTTGTTGAATGTCATTATTAGGCAAATTAATAGCAAGGCTTATTTGGAAAACAAAATATCCATTTGACATTTTTTGCCAGATATGGACTAAAGGTAATCCAACTCAATTTCTGTAAAGATCAGGAAACATTTGTAGGAGGATTATTACCAAAATCTTTTTAAAAGTACACTTACATTACTCACCCAATTTTACCTCTGCTTCATTTTAAAATGATCTTTTTGTGTAGTGTTGGGATGTAGATATAACAACATAATACAATTATATGATTTACTTATTTTTGTGTGTCACAGGGTGCCTGGATAATAACATGGGCATTTGTGTTTTGCTTACCAAGTGAATTATGTGGTGTTGTTATCTATATGTTGGTTTGGATTTCATAATGACTTCCTTTTCATGGCTGTCAGACCACAGGTTCAGTAAAAGGCAGTCTGCTGTGGGTTCTGGATCACACTCAAACTCCATTTGGGAAGAGACTGTTAAGAAAGTGGGTGAGCCAGCCGCTGAAGTCTGTGATGTGAGTCATTATTTAGTTTTATTATTCAGTAATCGCAGTGATTTGAATGCCAGTATGAAAGATGCAGAGTGTTTGTATGAATAATGTTGCATGCCCAGATCTTCACTACACCACTACAGATAATACTGAGCACTAAACTCTGAGCCTAGGTTAATCCTAGTCCTAGAATATTTTGAAAACAGAGGAACTTTGCAGCCTTCTTTTTAGCCAGCCGGGATTACAATTCTGTTCTGACTCGTTTGAAAAATCTCCCATGGATTATGGGAAATCATTACTGCATATAAAAATGCATAACCTGCTTTTAAAAAGCGGGTTTTATATCTGAGGTTCCTTTCTTTTGGTTATTACTCAAATGAATATTGGTGTTTTGTCTCCCAAAAATGTAATTGGCAAGTCACTGTCTATCTGATGTTGTCTTTATATGCATTTAAAAGGTTGTGGGGGATTGTCTGGATCTGTGTGTGATGTAATGCTTGCTTACAAAGAATCCGATTATGTTTGTGGAGAAAAATAAATATATAAATATTTGATTCCATAACAATTTAATCTTAAATCCACATATTTTCCTGCCAAACCTCTTAACAGACATGTTTGGGAGCATTTTTGAATTGAGACTATAGTGGCATTGAAGGTGAATTTCCATGGAAATGGCTTTTTGTCTGAGGAAGGTTTGGGCAAATAGGTTGCGGAATTATCTTAAACTGTCTTTACCAACCTCATAAGTGCCATTTAAAAGTTTGGAGTCATTAGGTTACGTAAATAAATTATTATTTTTGTTGAGAAGAAATGCATGTAAATGATCCAAAGTCATAGTATAGGCTGTTCTTTTCAACTTTCTATTTATCAAAAAAAAAACCTTTTTTTTCACAATTTTTGTATAATTTTTTACATAATTTACTCATCCTTGAGTGGTTCCAAATCTGTATGAATTTTTTCTGCTGAACACAAAGGAAGATATTTTGAAGAAAGTTTATAACCGGGCTGTTTTGGGTCACCATTGACTTCCATGGCATATCTTTCCTGCTATGGAAGTCAGTGGTGATTTGATCAGGAATAAATGGCCATTTAAAACACTGTTTTAAACTGTAGTAATATTTCCTAATCTAACAGTACTGTATTTTGATCAAATATGTGCAGCCTTGTTTCAAAAATATTTAAACATTTTTTTGAACTGTATTGTTCGTAATTTAAAAGTTGATGCAGCAAGTTAAGTATTAGTTAGAGTTATATTTACTTACATAGCATACTAACTACTTGGAAAAACAAGACATGCCCAAAAGTGTGCACTGGAGTTTTCACTTTTGGTCATAGACATTAACACAGTCTTTTTGGTTTAATATATGCTTTTATGAAGTAAAATGAAGTAACCGGCCATTCTTTTTAGGAAAATAAACACCTGTCAAGTTTAATATCCATTTAATGATATAATTTTTTTAAAAGAAAGTGTTTCTTTAAGTACTTTTATGTAACCCAGAAATGTCTTTATGTTGGGCACAGCATCACAGCTGTATTATACAACAGAGAAGCACAATGTGATGATCTGATAGTTATGATCCTGCTTCGCTTTACTGTAGGTGTGCTGTTTTATACAGACCTTAATTGGTTCCAGTGGTTTATCTGGTTTGTGTACATAGCATCTGTTGACAAATTTCTGCAATCCCTACTGGTTTGCTTGCTTCTGTTTATAATTTTTTCTCTGTGTGACCCTGGAGTAAATATATCTCTCTCTCTCAGTGATATCCAGGCTCGACAGGAGGCAGTGGCAGAAATGTTGTGTTCTCAGTCCAGTGTCCTTCCCTCTCTCCAGTCTTTGCTAGCTCGTCTACCTGACCTTGAGAGAGGACTTTGCAGTATCTACCACAAAAAAGTAAAGCCTGTTTTACCTAAACAATTTTACTGCAGTACAGTCCACCAGGAATCCATATCTTTTCTTTTGCAATTCATAATTAGTTTGAATTAGGGTGAAGAACAATATATTTTAGACCACACAGTAGCCCCTGAAAGTGTCTGTCATGCTCTGTCTGAAAATGAAAGCCTCTCAAGAACAGAATTTATTTTAGCGGATGGAAAGTTCTATATTTTCCCTGCTTTTCTCATTCCATTTGTTTCTGGAATCGGGCAGGAGGGAAGGTGCTTAATGGCGTGCCACTGTTGAATGGCTCTATTAGCATAATGACAAGAGTGGGAGCAGGAATGGGAATGATTATTGTTTTGTAGAGACAGAAGGCCCTCATTAACCCCGCCTCACCTTCCTGTTTCTGTCATCTCATTGTCCTCCATTTTTAGAAACAAAATGTAGAATTTATAAAACAAAACGTGTTAAAGACTTGTGTGGTGTTTTGCCTAAAACCTGGTAGGTTGGAATCATTGGATATTCAGAATTTATTTTCTCTGTTGTTTTTCTCATTTACCAGCAGTAAACCGTCAAAGTAGGACTTCCAACGTAAATTAAGGGGATCTAAGGGTCAGAAGGTATTTGCATAGACCTACAGGGGACTTCCACACAGTTTTTAATGAACGCAGAGAGTGGATATGTATTGCCTCATTATGTTTAGGAGGGATGACTAACGTTGAGCCTTTAGGAAATGGGCTTGATGTTTATAAACATACACAAGATCAAGCAGTTTAATTGGCTCCTTGGTGCTTACTGTCATCAAAATATGAAAATTACAGATTATATACGGACAAGACATTGGAATATAATGATTAATGCTGCCCGGCCAGGAGTAATGTAAGCACACAATTCATCAAAACTAATCCGCAAAATTTTTTTTTTTTTGTAGTTCCTCAACTTTGAATGCGTTTAATCACGTGCATGCATGACCACCCACGTTTACAGCACTGATTGTTTTCTAAACCCGTCACAATGTTTTGACAAAGAGCTTGCAAAGAGGCGGTTAATTGAACCTGGAGGAAAGTAGCGTGATATAAAATTGATGACCCCTCCTTGACAATACAATATGTACTCTGTTTATTTTGAAATTTTCTGTCTTGTCAGTGCTCTACTCAGGAATTTTACCTCATCACCAGCACACTCTCTCGTCTGAGTGCTGAACTTCAAGCCCTCGTGCCTGCCATCCAATCACAGCTCAGCTCTGCCCTTCTGAAAAAACTCTTACTGGACACACCTCAGCTTCTAAGCCCTGCCCATAACTTCTTAAAAGTACTGGATGAGAAAGCTGCAAAGTGAGTCATGTCTTTAAACATTTTGACTTTATGAATATTCACCCAAACCTGCCTTTTTACAAACCCATGCATAAATCATTGATATTTAAAACAAAGATATTTTGTCATATTGCTGATAAATTGCTTTTATTCTGTATGTAGCTGTTCTGGTAAAATATCTCTCAAACGTATTATTTTAGGACAGGTAATAAGACAGAGGTGTTTGTGGATTTGACTGACTTCCCAATGATCCAAAACAGACAAGAGGAGATCCAGAGTGTCCTATCAGATATAATGGAGCATCGGCGAGAGGTTCGCCTGGTGTTAAAAAACCCTTCTTTGGACTACACCACAGTGTCTGGCCAGCAGGTAATAAGCGTCAAGGATCTCTTCTTATAAATAGGTTTCAGGAACTGAGCACCAAAGTTGATTTAAGATGCTGTTGGTATTTTCCACAATTATTCTACACTTTATTTTGCATTAAAGACACAAGTGCCTTGTTGTTCTTATCAAAACTGCACAATTTCTTCTTATACATTTTTTTTGTTTGTTTTAAACAAAGGACTAATGAAGGGAAAATCTGTCATGATTGAGGACAAAATTAAACGTTGTATTATATCCAAAGTTGTTATTAAAATGGCAAAAAAAAAAAAAATTTAATTGAACAAAAAAACCCAAAAAATCTTTTGTCCTCCTCTTGCAAATAAATTTAGCTTCGATAGCATGTTTTTTTCCTCTTTGAAGCCCACAGACCCTGGTGTCTGTTGTATGCAATGCATTGTGAACACCAAGATATCATTTGAGTTGACTCCAGATGTGTGACATTATTTGTTTAGAAATCGACCTAATTATATGTACATGTACATTGTACATATACAGCGAACCTGGAAAAAGCCATCTTACTCATTTTATTCTATTGTAGATATACTGTTGAATTCTACCTTACTGGAAGATGCCAACTGCAAGGACAGGGTCTGAAATGTTGCAGTTTGTATGCAGCTCCACATCTGTTTCTCCATCTGCTCACCGTTGCCATTCTCTCATGAATACACAACAGTTTTCCCCTCTCCGAGTATAGACTCTGGCCATCCCTCTTTCTCCCACCATGTCTTTGACTTTGACTATCAGAATAAAGTCTGGTCCACTTGACATCTTATTCTGGCCAAAAAGATACAGGATGACTCACACAGACAATATGAAATGTATAAGTTAATACCCTGATTTTAGGGATTTCTCATGGGTTAGGTTTAGGCGTAGACAGACGGTCAAAATGAAATTCTTTTTATTTAAAATGTTGTTCTTTGGTCTACAAAATATGTTGAACTAGGAACATCAAACTCAGCAAAATAAAGATGGGCATCAGTACACAGAATTGTTCACTTTGTTATCATTAGCAAGATGATGGGAGACTATGTTGGTCCACCCAGACATAAAAAATCTTCATCTTTTACTCACCTTTAATTCACCAAACCAGTAGGATTTTATTTCTTCTGTTGAAAACAAATGAATATACTTAGAAGGTTTGGCGCTTTAAACTTTGGAGCAATTTGACTTCCATTGTATGAAAACACTTAAGCTTCTGTCAAAATATTAGACAAATATATTCCACACTAGAAAGATATCTGAATGTACTGTATGTTCTACAACAACAAAAAAGCTAAGAGTTTCGTTAATTACATGATGGTGAGTAAATGATGACAGGATTTTTTTAACAGTTCTGTTTAAGTCTTTGCTACTCAGTATGACTTTGACTAATGACCAGAGTAAAACTCTACAAGGTTTGCATACAGTTTACAAGGATTTGACCTTTTTATTTTTATTTTTTTGCAGTTTCTCATTGAAGTAAAGAACAGTATGTCATCTCTAGTCCCCTCAGACTGGGTAAAAATCAACAGGTGGGAACCATTGTTGACAAATTTGATCACTTGCTCCCTAAAATTGTAACTTGAAGGCATGCTTGTTGGCTGCTTGCAGTCATTAACTGGACAAAACCAGTTCCTCATACTGCTTGATAATGCACTTACTTGGTGTTTGTTATCATCATATTTAAATTTATTACCATAATCACGCACACACAGGCTAGTAATGGAAAAAAATTTACTCTTGACTGCACTTCATTTTTAGAAATATTTAGATATAGCGGCTAATGATTTTTTGCAGGTTCGCTGGAAATAGCTTATCAAATAATGTGGATACAAACCAAAATTGAACGTCTGCTTTTCATCCCCAGCACTAAGGTTGTGGGCCGCTATCACACTCCATTCATTGTAGAGAAACATCGGCGTCTGCAGCAACTACGAGAGCAGCTGGTTATTGACTGCAATCATGAGTGGATCAACTTCCTTCAGTACGTTCTTTTAATATATGACAAAAATCATTTTTAATTGAAGCCCTGATGATTGGTTGGGATGCTTTCAGCGAGTTGTTACATTATAGCACTTGAAATCAGGAAGCTGCTGAGCAGTAATTTAATCATAAAAAACATGTGTTTTATCTCATCACTTTCCGACCCGACAGCGTTCTTTCTCTCTTTCTCAATATCCTTCTCTCTTTTTTTGCCATGTGTAGGCTATTTGGGGACCATTACTACATCCTGAGGAAAGCAGTGTGTCACCTAGCAACCATGGACTGCCTCTTCTCATTGGCTCAGGTTGCTAAAGAAAATAATTACTGCAGGTGTGGTAATGAAGTTGGCTTTTTATTCCTGTATTCTCTGCTGACTTTCTGTCATCTCTCATATTGCACAAGCGTGCATATTCTCTCATAGATTACTTTTACGCCTGACTTTAGTCTTCTATTCTTTTTGAACATTCAAAAGTCAGATGCGTGCAGTTCTGGGAGCGATTGCAGGGACTTTTCCCAGTCTTGAAGCTTTTTTTGGAGCACTGAAGTGCAATAAAATCAATTATTTCTGAGCATCTACAAAGAAGCTCTGTTTCTCTTTTGTGTTTGGTGAGATGCGCATAAAGCATCTTACATAAGCTTTCATAGATGAACGCGAGTAAGGGGACCCTGGAGCCCCCACATCTCCGTCTCTCCCTGGCCCGAATTGAGTCCAACAGTAGGATGAATCCCACCCCCATGCAGTATAGAGCCCACTCTATATCCCTCTGACAGTCTGTGTGGGGGAGTGGATTTGACTTTGAAAGCAGAGGTTTCCGCCAACTACTCCCCCTCTGCTCCTTACCGCCTCCCCCTCCCGCCTGTTCTGCAGAGCACCAGAGCTTATCCTCTCCCTCTGGACTTTTCAAAAGCGTGTTGAGCTGATACCATCATTTCCAACTCTTATATGTAAGGTGTCGTGCCAATATGGTGTTTGCAAAACTTCATGTTGGCGAATTCATTCTTGAATTTGTTTTGATTTTAATTGTGAATACTCTATTTTATTGGTGTCTAAAGCATCTTTTTTTGCATGTTCTGAGCATAGGCCTGAGGTTCTCGAGGATAAAAGTGAGATTTTGATCACAGCAGGCAAGCATCCGGTCATCACCTCATTGATGGGAGATGAGGATCAATATGTCCCCAATGACACTCACTTACAGGTGACTGTTTTTTTAAATACTGTTATCGTTTCTTAATTGAAACGATAAAAGCAACATAAATGTAGTCCATATGATTATATGTGGGGTAGCATGATACACAGATGTAACGTTTTGATACGATTTCGGTACAACTGGGAAAAAATATAGATACAACAAATATACTGTGCTCGGTTTCTTTTCATTTATTTTGAACAGACAGTATTTATCAAATGATTTTTTTTTTTCAACTAGATGTGAAAATACTAAATATTGTATAACATTACAATGTTTTATTTTATCTGCAGTACATAAACATTCATAGAATACATTCTTGAAATGTATTTGATTTAGTTGACAGTGCGAAAAAACTGTCCAAAGTTGGTAATGTAGCCTACAGGTATATGTTGAGTTTCAGTTCATACAGGAATTGCCTGTATTCGTCGTAAGGCTGCATGCACTGTTTGGTAAAAGTACATGTATCAT
>JAUMHP010000083.1:3353965-3383566 GCA_032361065.1 Enteromius trimaculatus
TACAGTACTGCAGGAAATCCAGTACAGTTAATACAGTTGATAAATACTTCTTGTTTCATGGTAAGTGTCAGTCAAATACATTTGTCTAACCTGCAATGAAAAGGCCCATGCTTCCCACAGCCAGCCAGGCCAGGTCTGTAGGAGGCTGCTCTGCCAGAGAACCCTGTGCTTCTGTTAGTACACTTGTAAGTGAGGAGTTATTATGCTTCACAGTCAGCTGGAAATATACTCCAAACACTGCTTCACTTACACACATGGTGACACCTTGTGTGGGGGGGGACACACAAAATTAACCATTTTTAGTATTTTTTTTTTCCCATAATTATAACCAAATTTAAAATGCACAGTGTAATAATGAATTGATAATTAACTGTGGATTCAATTATTCACTAGATTACAAGACATAATTAATGCAAAAGAAAAAAAAAAACTTTCATAATACATTATACAAAAAAAAGGATAATAAAATATCCAAAAACCACTTGCACAGTGTTATATATTTCACTTCCATTATCTCAAAAGATCTGCAGGATTTGTAAATTCAAAGAAATTCCAGATTTAAATAATGAACCGTCTCAGTTTCTTGACGCCTATCAGTGACGCAATAGCCGCACCACCTCGATTTCCGCCTATGAATACTATGGCAACATGCTTGGACAAATGCGGTAGTTGTGTTATTTATAATGTGGTAGTTATTTACTGTGCATTTCTATATCATAGATCATGATTACACTCTCCCCAATCCCAAAAAACATAGATGTATACAAACCGAGTCAAGAAGATATTGGAACAAACTAAATTAAGTAATTGCGTCATCGAACTTCGCCTCTGTTATTATAAATTGAAAATGCAACCTCTAGTGGCATAAATTTACATTTTGTGCCTTTAAATAAACTCTTACTGTGCAAATATATCAATTTATTAATGATGTTCCCTGTCGACATTTCACTCGTACAGCGTCTGCAAAGACGCTATGGGAAAAACTAATTTTTTCCTAACTGAAGCCTATTTAACACGCAGTGAAACTGCACAGCCATTGGTTGCGCAGTGGTCATTTTTTAAAACAATCTGCTGGCCACCGTGCTGTGGCAACCAATGGATGGCTCCTGCCGAACCTAGCCTGAGGGGGGCGAGGCTGTCTATATATGTAGCGGCTGAACCGCCACAGGACTTCAGATTTCTTCTCCTTCAGTGAAGTGCATCTTTGCTGTCCCTGACTCAAGCCTTAAGCCGTTGATTACGCTACTGCAGCTGGACGATTCCCTTGCCGGCATCCGGCATCTAAAAAGAGTAAATTTCTACTCAAGCTTGAAAACCCCCTTGCAGCTCTCGTGTTCCCCCTTCCTCAACTGCTTTTATCTGCCGGTTCTTACAAGGGAATCAACACCCGAGTGTATAGAGCGGCTTTATTCCCATTGGCGGATAAAAGCTATAAATAACTACAGAGCGGGGTATCTTCAGTCGCTATATATAGACGGCCCCGCCCCCCTCAGGCAGGAGCTTCGGCAGGAGCCAGCCATTGGTTGCCATAGCACGGCTGCCAGCCGATTGGTTTAAAAAATGACCACTGAACAACCAATGTCTGTGCAGTTTCACTGCGTGTTAAATAGGCTTCAGTTCGGAAGAAAAAAGGAGTTTTTCCTTAGCGTCTTGTCTTAGCGGACACAGTATTCGTTCCCGTGTCTCAGGGAACCTGGGTTACGGAAGTAACCTGTTCGTTACTACCAGACAAGACGAGGAGAACTTTCCGCCCAGCCTTGTCCATGATAGCAGCAGCAATTGCAGTGAAGACCACCTGCGTGGCTGCAACAATAACAGTGGCCACATCGCTGCTCTGTGGTGGAAAATAAAAAACATTACAATGTGCATTTAGCATAAATACAACTAAATTAATGAATGGACTTCACAAACAACACTCACTTCAAAATGGGCCTGCTCGAAGATCGTCTCTGCGTAAAACATGATGGCATTAATGCCGGTTAATTGCTGGAGAAGCATCAACATAACACCTATGCCTAAAGGCTTAAAGACACCAGGGTCCTTCAGATCCGCCAGACTGAAGCTTTGCTCCTATAATCAATCAATTGTCAACTTTAGTGACTTGTATACAGTTTTACACACACTTTTATTTATTTTTTTAAATTAAAAAACAGCTTCAGAAAAGTGAGGAAAGCTTAAAGTCAACTAAATTAAACAAACTCTGGTTGGTAACACCCACATTAATCATTAAATTAGTTCCTGTTGGATAAACTTTTAGATTCACCCAAATATCTAAACTAAATACGCAAATATTTAAACATCATCATCCTTCATGGTGTTCCAAGACTTTCGCTCCTCTATGAAACACAAATCAAGATATTTTGTGGAGCTTCAAAAAGTTAGTAAGGACACTGTAAAAGAAATCCCAATGAACTGAGCAATCTGAGCAGTCTTCTGAAGAAACAATCATTTTATATCATGAATATATCATTTTATATTATGAATAACCCCCCCCAGCCCCCACATATCCACAATCCATAATCCAAAAGAACAAATAAAATGTTTTCTTTAAGCAAGAATGGCTGTGCTTTGGGTTACTCTTATGTGAAGACCTGTGTGTGCATTGTTCAATGTTTAAATATAAATAAAACCCTAACAAAAGTATTTGTCATACTGGTGATCATATATCTTGGTTTTTTTTAAGCATTTTTGTTGAATAGACTTTCATTAAAGAAATCATCATTTGAAATATATTAATTTGTGTCTAAAAATAAATAAATAAATAAAAATAAAACAAATAATGAAAAGACTTTTGGAAGGACATGAAGTTGAGTAAATTATGACAATTTTAATTTTATTGGTGAACTGTGTTTTATTATTAAATACTGAGTTTACTCGAAAATATTATATTCGAAATTTCACATTGACTTTAACCTTGAACTTCAGCTCAACAAGTAATATCAAAATTGTGAACTTTGAGATATAAAATGAGAAATGTTTAATGTCTAACTTCATTTTTGCAGGCATCTTCTATTCTAGCATACTCCCACTCTGCCGGGGCATCAGGACCCCTGAGGAAGCGCAGGGCCTCTTCTGCCTCTCTCCTTTTCCCTTGGGAGAGCAAGAATCGTGGCGTCTCCGGCATGAAGCACATAAACACCAGCATCAGTGTGGGAGGGATAGAGGATGCGATTGCTAACCATCGCCAGTCCAAGAACAAACCTTAAAAAAAACAAACTATGCATTATTAAAAGCCATAGTTTGCCACATAAGGAATTCTGTCATTTACTCACCCTCATGACATTTTATAAATCCTACAATAACTTTTATTTTTAATGTATACAATATACTACTACTGATCATACAGAATGGGCCACGATTTCATACTCTTCATGTAAAGACAGCTTAGACAGAGCCATGTACAATGGAGGCTCTGTGCATCTTTAGGAGGGACATTCCTGAACTAACTCGACCTATCCATTAATGCAATACTGAAAGTCTTTCACAAGGATTCTCGCCAGCCAGCATAAAATTAAGAAGGCATTCGCACAAATCTGAGCTGATTTCAAAGAACAAATATATTACTGGAGGACAGAGATGCATTGGAAAAGAGACCGTACATGTGTAAGGTCTCTCTTTGCAATTAAAAAAGGTTGAAATGTGCTTCTCTGCTTAAACATTAACAATCATCTCATACAGCCATCTGAGAGCAGAACAGCTCTCTATACACTCTCAAAAGCACAGTGTCATAACTTGAATGTCACAATTCAGTCACAAGTTTAAAATGAGAGTAAATACCTGTTATATAGGCTCCCATAATGCCTATCACAACCATAAGTTGCACGCATGAGCCTACAGTTCCCCTAACACGCTCATGAGCCGTTTCAGAGATATAAAGCTGCAAAAATGGAGAGAAAAATTTAATCGATAACATTCTATAGAATAACATTTTCAGTAGGAGTTTGAACAAAGAATTATTACCAAACCAAACAGCTTTGAAGTGAATAACAAATGACAAAATATGATTTGAAGCAACAAACAAACAAAAAATTATTGACAGACAACATGTACAAGACTGTAAATAAATGACAAGGAGACAATGAACTACAGTATCATGAAGCACTGTGAATAAGATTACCCTACTAACTGATGGAGAAATATAAAACTATTCATTTATATATATTATGTTGATTTATTATGTATATTATGTTGATTATATATACTGACAATATATTTTAGGCTTATTGCTCTACACACACACACAATACTTAAGGAGTATTGTGCCCTCAATACTTAAACCCTCAATTCTGATTGTTGGAGAGAGAATCATGTGTGTTTACCCGAATTTTGTTGTTAAATATGATTATTTAAAAAAAAAAACAATAATGCAGACTGATGGATTCAACTTTCAAAGCAAATACAACCTCACTGCTCACAGGTCGGTCTTTAATGCTTTAGAATTTATAGTTAAAAATTCCCAGATGAAAATGAATGGGATTTTTACACTGATAATACTTACAGGTACAACAAGAGAAGTCACTCCACTGGCTAGACCAGTGAGCACTCTGCCCGCATATAACATCCAGTGGTTCTGAGCAGAGATAATGATGGTAAACCCACAGATGAAGGGTAACGCACAAAACATAAGGCTCAATTTTCGGCCAATCCTCTCGACAATCCATCCTCCAAGGAGACCCCCAAGAGCTGCACCAATGGTCACCATGGACTATAAGGAAGAAAATCATAATGTTGTAACTTTGACATTAGCATCTTTGCTGCACTTTTTATACACAGACAACTACATGTGGATTTTGGCATTTAAACCCTTCTCCAACTCAGACCCTAATGGCACCGTAAGTTCTGGGGAATTGAAAATGCTAAGCATTTACCTGAAAAAAAAAGAAAAAGAGAAAGAGCGGTATCCAGAAGCACTTAATGTACATACCCCAAACCAGGAAGCTTCCTCTGTGCTGAGCCGCAAACCTGGGTCCTGGATTTTGCTGAGCTCAGGTATGGCAGGGGAGCTGTAACCCAGGACAAACCCAAAACTCAGGGGTCCCAGAACTGCTGCGAATGTGGCGATATACAGCTTGCCATTCTTAACTTTACTGTTGAGCAAAAGTATTAACATACAAATCAGCTACGGATAAAATTATCATTCTAGTTAAACAGGTTTTCCATTAGTACACAAACACTGTATGCCATTAGTCATTATCAACTTGATTTGTTGACAAAATGTAATGATTTCCCTGAGAAATCATGGAGTGAATAACATTTTCATAGCCAATAATATCTGATCACACCACTACCAACAAAACAACAACAACATAATACCGTAATTAATACATAATACCATTCTCTGAAACTTTTATATACCATTAACTCATAAATTCATACCATGAATTCACACTTACTCCAGATAGGCCTCCTGCTCTGATCTGTCCTCGTCTGTCTGCTCATCGTTGACCAACAGTGGTCTGGTCTCCTCATAATCATCCATAGCGTCTCCTCTCGCAAACGATAATCAAATAATCAAGCACTTCATAGATAATCGCCACCGACAAACTGTGTTGTTATGTCATAAATTACAACTGACAAAACATACACAAGTTCAGCCAGCGAACTCTCAAATGCTTTGTTTTCCAGCATCCCGAGGAAACCACTTTATTCACTTAACTCAACTTGTGTAGTGCTGTCAGCTGACACTTTTGCGATTTCAAAATAAAAGTCCTTTATGGTTATTTGTGTTTGCACCCACAATGCACACAAAATATTAATTGCCTTTTTTTTTTTTTTTTTTTTTTTTTTTACATTTTATCTAACATTTTGTTTTTAAAGACATTTTCAAAAATTGTCCCTTTGCATGCAAAATAATTTTAACACATTTCTACACGTTACAGCCGTTGCTTGTTGTTCCCATAGCTACCAAATGTTTCCAAAAGTGCTACTTTTCAGGGTCTGCCCTCTTTGTTGATTTGTTTTGGTTGTGGAAAACAAACGTGAGGACTCTGGAAGTTTTTTTTAATTTTCTTTTAAGAGCTTTACAAACTTTACTTATGCACCTCTGTTGTCAACATGAATCCTGTTGGCTGTGCCGAGGTTTGTATTTAACGTGTGCAAAATTTCTTGCTGTGTGTGTGTTTGTGTGTGTGTGTGAGAGAGAGAGAATCATACACAGATTAGATTAAATATTTTAGTATATTTATCTTAATGCAGTTGAAAATGCTAATGTGTTTTCAGAAGAAACAATCATTCTTGCTTATGTCATTCAAGCAAGCAGAACAAGGACATAATACGTATTCAAATATATGTATTTATTTTTACAATCTGTATTTCTCATTTTCCAGAAAAAGAAACCGGATATGTATGGTGAGCTTATAATAAAAGAGAAGGCTGAGAAACAGTAAGTGAACAGATGTGTATAAAAAATACTTAGGTCTAACTAAGAATCATATTTACACATGTGCACACATATCTAGTTATGAAGGAGGTGTTGGAGCCATGTCACAGTCTCAGTTTGAAAAGGCCGTGTCCTGTTTCTCAAAGGCCATTCTACTCCAGCCACATCAGGTAGAGGCCAGGCCATGATATAGATTGTATATGTACTCCATAATTATTTGCCATTAAATATTAACCAGATTTTATATTCTCCTACCTGCAGACTGAGTTTTACGTCCAGCGAGCAGAAGCGTATCTTCAGCTGTGTGACTTTCAGTCTGCAGCACTAGATTACAAACATGCCTGCAGTCTGGATCCCCAAACTGAGGCCTACCCTCAACAACTCGCCTTCATCTACTACCTGCAGGCACACCAAATTCATTCACAGATGACAGAAAGCAAATGATGAGATTTAAATATTACAATTTATGTTTTGTCTTTGCTGCTTGTGTTTGGAAATTTATTTATTCATTGACACATTTTCCAATCCTTAGGTTTGCAGTCAAAATGTCTTATTTAGAATAGAATAAAGATTAGAATAAAGACTACCGTTTTGTTCTTTTTGCCCGCTTGACCTTTACCTAAGGCCCATTTTCTTAATGTTAATGACCATATATTTGTGTATGTTTAAACTTACTTTATAGGGCCAGTGTTGTTTTGATTTAGGGATGTTTCTGGAGGCGCTGGAGTCTTTCACAAAAGCTGCAGAACTCAAACCCACCTTCCGGCCATATCACATGAGAAGGTCAGTGCAGACTGTACTGTTTAAGTGCCCTTCAAAGATATTTAAAGTCTACAGGTCTCTGAACACATGTTAACATCATGTATAGAATACCACTAGGTGGCGCTACATGCTCTCTCTTCCCCTCACAATTATCACAGACTGTTGTTCACATTATTGAGTGCCCCCCATTGTGTGTGTGAGTGTCTGTGTATTTAATTAAATGCAACATATTATTATAATATGCTAGGTATAATATACCAAGATATTACTGAATAAAAGGCTAAATCAAAATGGATTTGGACAATCATGCCACATTTTAAAATATGTGTATATTTAAAGTAGCATTCATTTTTAAAGATATTAAATATAGCTCAATATCACTCACACTTTTCCTGAAAAATAATTAAATTAATTTATATTCATTATTTTATTTAGAGAACTACATTATTGAAAGAACAAGAAAAACTATACATGTTCAAATTGAAAAAAAAAGATATTTGGACACCCAAGCACATTCTATAACTAGCTCAAATTAGAGCCAGGTGGTAAATATTATCATATCAAGATTACGATTAAAATGTATGTGGATAATAAAAAAAAGCAGACAATTCAGGTTGCTTTAAAAGGCTAAACAGGGTAAAAATGACCCTCAACAGTCTCAAAAGGGTTAAATACTATTGATTAGAAAAGTGCAGTTAATCATTTAATATTGTTGCTGATGACACTTGGTGTGATATTTTGGATCTTATTCAATGCAATGTAGGCATTTTCAAGCGTGACGTAAGTGTCAAAAAGAAACTGTCCAAAAAAGTTTTGGGCTACTGTGAGATCATTATTTTTCCCGTAATTCTTGTATATGTATTCATAGTTTGGCTTGTCTGACCGCTCTTGGCCGTTACTCTGACTGTCTTCGTTTGGTCAATAATTGGCTGGAGATGGACGGTCAGGCAGCAGACCTCTTCACTCTGAGAGCTCGTCTTCACCACCAGCTTAATCAGGTCAGAGCATCATTCACAGCCTTCAGAAAAACATTTCCATTCGAGTCACTGTAATGAACAGGTAAGAGGGCTGCGTGTCTCCTCAGATGACTTTGTGCTATCATGACTTGAGGTCAGCACTCAGGCTGAAACCGTGCTGTCCAGAAGCACAGGCGCTGCTGAAGAGGCTGAAGGAGACAGCGGAGGATTCCCATCGGGCAGCTGCTGATAAGGCATTGGAGGGAGAGCTTTCAGATGCATTGGGGAAAATAAACACTGCTCTGGAATATAACCCCAATAAAGGACAGTACTACCTCTTTAGGTAAGGGACAGAAGAGCTGCATACTGCTTGTATTGCTTCTCTATTATCAGTCAAAAATTTAGACACACTGATTATATATTTATGACTGTTTTCCAGGGTTAGGGATATTTCTGTTTTTTTTTTACTGTGTATTTTTTAGCTATATAAGTAAAATCAGCTTTTTCCAAGTGCTGCATGATGGTACTATCATAATATATGTACGCAAAACATGGTATTATTATGGTAAAAATTAATTTACATTGATGACAATTTAAAAATAGATAAAAGGGCCACAAGAAAATTTAACTGAAATATAATTTTTGTATAAAAATCACTCCTTGATGAGAGATTACTTGATGAACTGGTCTTTTCAGCAGTGATATACAATAGGAGAAGTCTTGTTTGTACAGTATTTGTGCTGTAAATGCTTTAATTAGAAGTTATTTAAAATCAGTCAATTAAGTAAAACATGAACTACATATAGTAAAGTAGAGATATTATATAAATGGTATTAATGAGAGTTTAACAGAAAGTGTATATAGAAGATATTTTGAGGAATGTTGGCAGCATACTATTTTGTCCATGCAGATTGTGGAAATCAGTGGGTACGGCAACAAATTGGTTACCGATATTCTTCAAAATTTCTTTCGTGTTCAACAGCTGAAAGAAATGTATACAGATTTGGAACAATTTGAGGTGAAGAAAATGATTTTGGGTAAACTCTCTATAAAACACAAATATTTCCTGTCTGCTCATAGGGGGATTTTGTATCGGCGCCTGAAAGACTTCACTGCTGCCATTGAGGACCTGATTCTTGCTGTTGAGTCCTGTGGGGTTGGAGAAGATCCTCCTCAAAGAGGCATGCAGGACAATTCAGAGGATTTAGAGGAAGATGCTCAGACCCAACTCGTACTCACATACAATGATTTTGCCATTCAGTGCTTCTCCCGAGGGCTGTACGGTGAAGCCATCATGCTTTTGAACAAGGCCATAGAGAAACAGAGAGACGCAAGTGAGCTGTTCATCAATAGAGGAGGTGTGGACTAAAAAAATAAAGAGGTTAATGGGTGTTGGGCTGAAAGTGACATGAAGATGATGATATTTCTTCAAAATATAATCAGAGAGGAATTTATTGAATTTGAAATTGGATTGGTTCTTTCACATCACTCAACATAACGGAGCAGAATTTGTATTATAGAAAAAAAAGTGTCTTTTTTTTTTTTCCCCCTCAGATTGTTTTTTTAAGCAGTGTGAGTGGACTTTTGCACTGGCTGACTATCAGCAAGCAGAGGAGATGGATCCTGACAACACAGATATCTGGCTTCGACTTGCTGTTATTCACAATACACTGGGTCTGCACAGCTATGAAGACAAGTAGGTTTAAGCTACGTGGTTATGCATGAAATTCTAAACTTAATAGTTTACCTTGTGCCTCTTTGTATTATTTTAAATATGTGTTCCAGGAACTACCAGGAAGCAGCAGACAAGTTTTCTGTTGCTATAAGGTACAACCCAGGAGAAGTTCATTACTATGAGAACCGAGCCAAAGCTTATATTAAAGTGGCCAAAATGGAGGAGGCCAAGATGGATGCTATTAGAGTCCTTATCTTGGTGCCCACAAATGATCAGGTTATTCTCTCTTTGTCACAACTATGGTAAATGTCCCTAATCAAATATGGATAAAAGGTCTTTAGTGTCTTAAGATTAAGGTTTTAAAACTATTTAATGACGTCGAAGTCCCCAAATATGAAAATCATTATGTGAGGAAAAATGGCTATATTATGTACAGATCCCTTTAAACAGATAAAAATATTACATTAGTAAAAAATTAATTATTTTGGCTTCTAAATGCAATAAAAAAATATTAAATATAGAATATTTAGAAATAATAGGTAAGAAATAAGCTTAGAAATATACAATGGCTTTTTTAAAAAGTATTTTTCTTCAGCTGGACATGAAAAAAATGACTTTAAGAAGAGCAAGTGTATTAAACTTTATTTATTTATTTTAAATGGAAAAAGGCCATCTTTAAATGTAGTTTATCATTTCTAAATCTCATTTTAGATGGTGCCTTTGCTGTTGAGTCTGCTCCCAGGATGCTCCTTGACAGATATTATGTCCTGTGCCACTGCACAGTCAGTCAAAACTCAGCTGACGGCAAAGATTCAAGCTTTCAAACTAGCAGTCTCCAAGGTGTCGAGGTTTGTGAGCATGCTGATGAATAAACTGACTGTGGTTTAGTTTGACTTTAGAGGTGCCTGAGTTCTCTTATCTTAAGAATATTTTATATATATATTGCTAGAAATCAGCTTTTAGTTTTAAGAGCTCCATTTCTTCTGCTAGAAAAGAGGAGAGTCAGTCCCAAACATCCTTACAGAAGTTACATGCTGAAGATGGTTCAGAGCAGATGATGAAGTCATGCGTCACTCAAAGAGAGGTGCAGTGCAAGCTAGTCAAGAGAAAACAACAGGTAGACATGTGCCAGATCTACACATAAAATTGTTTGCTACTGGTGTTGGAAATACTGACCTGTTTTGTCACAGAGAGCCACTTTACAACCCCATTTCATGAACGTGCATATATATATATATATATATATATATATATATCTATTTGGTGTACTACAGTATTTATATGCAGAAATTGACTGTGGTGGTCTTATGATATGCAATGGTTACAATTAGTGGTGTGAGGTAGTTGCACATTATATATACACCAAGACATTGCATATCATATGCACAGCTTATTATATACATGCCAAACACTTTCGAATCATATGCATGCCAAAGTTGATTTCTGCATATAAACAGCACGCCAAAAATAAAAACTAAGAATCATATTATTGATACAAACTTTCATGAGACCAGCCTCCAACATTATCATACAGACATTATCATTTACATTTTTGGAATCAGTAATATGTTTTTGTTTTATTTCCCAAGGTAGTGTTTAGCTGCTTAAAATTGCTAATGCAAACTATTAATGTTTGAAATGACTGTTTCATAATTTAGTTTTAACATTTGAAGGCACTCCAGTCTTCTTTGAAAAGCTATTATCTTATCCTAAAAAATACAGAAATATTATTTCTAGGGCAGTTTGAAATGGCTGTACATCTAAAAACTATTGAAGTTCAAATTTTGTTTAAAAATGTTCAAAAAATGTCCAAAAATATTTTCCCTATAAACTTCTATTGTTTATATAACAGGAAAAAAAACAAAAAACTTTTAGTTCACTGTAAAACATGTGGAATAAATTCCCAGTTAAATGTGTGTTTTCTCAGAAAGGCTAAATCTTTTAACTTGTGACATTAATCTCTTCTGTTTATGGTGTCAGTTAAATCAAGCTGTGAAAAGAGCCCTGCAGCAGAGGCAGCCCCTGCACAATGACGGGCCCCGTCTGGCCCTTCTACGCCCCATACCTGAAGAGCCTAGAGTTCAGGAACGGCCCTATGTGTGGAGGAAATTCGGGGGCTTTGGGCTCAATTGTTAAAGGCTCATTGGCATGAAGCAGTCTTAGAGACTATGGTGACTGTAATTCCCTTAATACTGTACTTTGGGTTTTAGACTTCAAACATGAACATTTCTGAATGTGTATAGCATTTATTCTTCCGTGGAAAAAAACAAACAAAGATTTTTTGAAGAACATTGGAGTCCAAACCCTGAAGTCTGAACTTTTTTGGAACAGTTTTGGAACGAGATGAATATATGAATTATGTATTACATTTCCTTCAAGGTTAAGGGTTGTTTTGGCATTATATTTGATTGAGTCAATTCCTTGCTATAATGCTGTAGAAGTTGTTTTGTTCATAGCAGCTGTTGCTGCTCAGAGGTCCTCAGCAGCTGGGGAAACAGCTGAGAAAGTAAGAGAGAAAAGAGAACAGTATAAAAACACCACTGGCAGCTGATCCCAGACTTTTATCACAGACATTTACACTCCCTTGCTAATAGTGAAACACATGTTTTCAGCCCCTAGAGGAGACAGCCCAAGATTTTTTGGCATGGCAACAATGGAACAATCAGACGTCATATTCTGACATTTATTGTCCTATTGTGTTAAAACATACATGAAATAAAGATTTAATTTCTGTAACTGACCAGTTTAGTCCAGCCTACTGTTATGTAGACTGTGCAGAGGGCATTCTCTCAGCTGTGTGGTGATTTATAATCTCTACTTGACTTACTGATTATCTTTGTAGACGATATGAAGTAACACTTATTATCATCACATTCGACCTTAATCATTTTAGACGCCTTATTGATTTTAACCTGGATGAAAATGAGGCTGTAAGGGATAGACCTACAGTCTTGACAATGGCATGCAGTGTTTAAAGGTCCAATATTTGTGTCATTTAAAAAAAAAATGGTTTCATGGAGTTTTTGTCTACTGACAGCTTTTTACTATAAATCAAAAATAAATTAATAAAGTGCAAAAGTCTTTCATCTTATATTTCCGTTTAGTGTGCAAGCTTTGTGTCCTAAAACACACTAGAAATGTCAGGTCAAT
Organism: Enteromius trimaculatus; assembly: GCA_032361065.1. Taxonomy (NCBI): domain Eukaryota; kingdom Metazoa; phylum Chordata; class Actinopteri; order Cypriniformes; family Cyprinidae; genus Enteromius; species Enteromius trimaculatus. The sequence continues at coordinate 3,366,888 of JAUMHP010000083.1, forward strand.
TCTGACATTTCCAGTTTGTTTCGGGACATATGTTAACAACAATAACTTGTCCTTTTTAAAAGAAAGGGTCACCCAAAAAATCCTTGTCTCATGAAAACATGTATAAATAGTATGGCAAATAAAAACAAGAACTTGTGGTATTATTGCTGATTCCTGATACCTGATAGAGTATGCTGGCTAAAGCATACAGTATAAAGTGAGGAAATTCTCACTTTTACATTTTTTTTAATTTATATAGCGCTTTTAACAATACAGATTGAAGCAAAGCACTGAACATTATCAAATAGAACAACAGAGTAATGGTAAATTCCAAACTTTGCAAGGCGCTTTTGACTCACAACCTTTAAGTAATGTTGTTTTAATAAAAGGACCTGCTACACACTTGTTTGGCATGCATATAGTACAGTTTTCGTGTACATATTATGCATGAACCGTAATCCTTTACCTATTGTATAGTATATGCAAGTCAATTTTTGGCTTTGAGTTAGTATAAGTTTGATATAAGTTGTGCATTAAATAGTATGCTAGTATTCCATGTCAAACTTATCCGAGGTGGTTAAGTTCATTTTCAACTCTTAGCAAGCATATCTACAATCTGCTAATTAAGATGTTTTGGGTTGACTTAAAAAGTTCAGGTGGGTGTTTTTGAACAGAGGTAGTTATTTCTTGAAGAAATTTAGGAGCTCTTGCATGCTGTTACAAGCAACAATACAAGTTTGGGATTTTTACTTGCTGCTTTGTTTATTTGTCAGAATTTGTATGCATAAAGCAGATGAGCTCATATTCGTCTGCAGGACACTGTGAGAGGAGCCTCATGCTTCTGGATGACCATGCTAAAGAAAAGTGAAATGGCTGTAGGCTGTAAAAGTGCATTTTTATATTCACCTAATCCAATCTTGGTTTCTGGTTAGTACAAACAGGGATAAAAAGTACCCCATGCCCACAGTTAAATTTACTGTTTACTGCCAGAGCACCTGGACATCTTGTTTAGACACATGGCATCATAGCTTCTCTCAAATACCAACAGATAAAAAAATCTAGCTGCCTCTGTTAGAATTCTTACCATGGTTGGATCTTCCATTGGGACAACAATCTAAAAAAAACCCACCAAAATCAATACAAAAATGGGTCACTTAGCACAAAATTAAGCTTTTGCCATGGCTGTCCCAGTCCTTTGACCTGAACCCTATAGAAAATGAAAGAGGTGAACTAAAAAGGAGACGTCCTGATTTTCCATATTTTGTTGACGTCCATATTTGGTTGACCCTGGAACAATATTTTAATGCACATATATAGTCTTAACCATATCTCTACACCTAAACCTAACCTTACCCATGAGTAATGCCTAAAATCAGAGGAAGTGATAGATGACTGACACTGATGTACAATAGAGGATGGATGGGTTCGGACAGATATTTAGAAAGGATGCTCGGGTTCGAGTCGGGCTCAGTCACATTAGCGCAAATGTGCGCCTGTGTTATATCGCTGAAGCTCTCATCTGTTGACATTTCCGAACGCCTTCCTACAGTTGCTTAGTAAAAGCGGGCTTTCCACGCCAGAAAGTGCATGTGTCATTAGTATGAGAAAAAAATTAGATTTTAACTGTGTCGGGCTGGGATCGGACTCGGACATAAATATCTTAATGCCTGTCGGGCTCAGGTTGGGTTCGGTTACTGCTCTGTCGGACGCAGGCCGGGCTGGGACAGAAAAATGCGCCCCGATCCGCACTCTAATGTACAAGCACCAAACACTGATTGAGACACAAACTTCACAAAAACGAAACTGGTTCTTTAAATCTGATTGGTTAATCACAATGTTGTCCCAGGGACATGTTGCACTTGGTAATATCAGGTTAGCGAAAGAGGCTGCTAGGACATTGTGATAATTGGGTGCCAATAACTGTGGTCAATATGAATTAGAGAAAGCATTTATTTCACATCGGCCCCCCACTTACAATTGTTTATATATTACACTATATTTAGTCAAGAGTATGAAGCTCATTCATGAAATACCATATAATTAACATCAGCTTTTCATTCACATCCTCAGTATGTCCATATACTGGCAAATACAGGAACGTTCTAGCTTTTAAGAAGTGCACTAAGCACATGAACATGTCTGAGGTAGAAGGTAATTGATCTTCTTGTTTTAAATACATTACCTCAAAAACAAAAAAAGAGGATGAGAAGTGGAAGAGGGCTGTGGCAGACGGGATTTTATGCTGCCAGCAGTCTAGGTACGTTTGCTTTCGAATGAAATTCATGGTGGTGGGGCTTGGTAGAGTTTCCTCAGACATTGTGTGTCTGTGTGTGGGGCAAGACCACAAACAAAGTGGTTTTAAACAGACAGTGGTCATAAAGACGCCCAAAAGTGCTTCACACTGGTGTAATAAAAGTGTAAGGTTACTCTTTTTGGCAGATTAGGACAGACAGCCAGGAGAGTCACGAGTTGCCAGCTTCCCCCCCAGACAAAAACACCTTTCTCTGGGCACAGGAGCTGGTGGCCTGGCCTCTAGTCAAAGAAGTCTTTGCAGACCAAAATTTCATTCACGTTTGCCGGGAGACTGTTTTGTCTAAAACATGCCGTGTGTGTTTGTAATTTTTGGAGAGTGTTAGGAGCGTGCAGATGGAGTGACTTAAATGGACTGAAGTCTGAAATTCAATGAAGTTTCAAGAAAGCCACAAGATTTTTCTTTCTTCAACGTCGTAACATAACAGTTAATATTCCTTGAATGTACACAAATACAGTGTGTTCAAAATAAATACTACAATAAAAACTGAATTACTTTTATTAAAGAGTAATTTGTTTTCTGAAAAAACAAAACAAAACAATTTTATTTAAAAATTAAAAATGGCACTTGATACACAAAAGTAAACTGTGTAATAAATAAATATATATTTACATAAAAACAAATGCTAAAAACCTGCTGTATATATGAAACTGTTTTAGGTTTATTGTAGAGTTTAGTTGTACCCAGATGATGTCTGACCTGTCTGGCACAAACAGACGAATATAAAGAATTAAATGGCCTCTTTTACAGTCTCTTAAACGGACATAGACAAGTGGTCCCTACTGAGGAACCTTTGAAAGGCAGTTTATTCATTTTGGATAGATAATGCGTCTGCTGTTTTTTTGTGACTCATAAACTTTCCAGCTGGGTTTGATGAGTCAAATCCAGTCTTGGTTATTTCTCTTTTCTTTTCAGATGAACTCTTGTGATGGGAGATTCTTCGCTGTCACAATCCATATCTTGCCGTGCGTCTTAAAATGCACATTTCAGTATCTTTTTAGTGATTTTGACATCAACCGGGCATTATGCTATCCCTGCAAATAAGTTGTCCAAAGCATACTTGGCCTGCTGGGAGATCGTATAACTGTTCTCACTTTCAGAGTGCTGTTAACAGACACAGTTTCTTGCATTACATGGTGCGTGGCTGGGATTTGTGTAATGGCAGGCCAGGACCACAGCTCCGCATCCAGGGTTTTTGAGGAGTAGTCCAGATAGCCCGTGCTTTTTCCTTCATCTGAGGCTGTGAAGTCTGCCATTGAGAAAAGGAGTGTGATTAACATGATGGACAGTCTCTGGAAAGTTAAAGGTATAATTCACCCAAAAAAGACAATTCTGTCATCATTTAATCACCCTCATGTTGCTCCAAATCTGTATAACTTTCTTTCTTCTGTGAAGAAAAATGTACTGGTAGCTTAGAGCTATTGAATGAGGACTAAGGCTTTTAAGCTTATACTAAACTTATACAGTCTATTATACAGTATTAACTATTGCAAAACTATTGAAGTACCACCAAAGTGGTTCATATGACAATATATTTAGTTGACTATATATATATATATATATAGAGAGAGAGAGAGAGAGAGAGAGAGAGAGAGAGAGAGAGAGATAGATAGATAGATAGATAGATACATAGATAGATAGATAAACTTAAAACTACACACATCATGAACCTGTGGGAACATCCTCTCTAAGGTATTGTCCTCATTATGTGGGGTTTGTTTTGTTGCTGCGAGTAACATAATAGCTACATGTTTTCCAGGAGCCCTTTTATTGTGAGAATGAAAGTGATTCTTAAAGGAAATGAAGCGAAAAACTTAAACGTTAAAGGTCAATATTTTACGGCGTATTTTTTATTTATTTTTTTGTTTGTTTTGTTTTGGGTTTGTTTACATTTATCTCTGAGGTTCTATTCATTACTGGTTTCACTGTTTTGTAGCTTTTGTTCAGGTATAGGGTTAGAACAAGTGGATGTGCAAAAGCAGAAATAATGTCGTGAAACCAGTATTTCAGGTTATTTTTTGGCTCTATCTAAGCCAGTACCCTGAACAGCTGATATACTGAATGCATCTTCGGAAAAAACAACACTTGTTACTGTTGCCATAGCAGTGCCGAGTCCACCCCATGCAGTTTCAGTTAATGTAACAAAATGATTCATGAAGTCCCAACCCAAATTAATCAACATTTTTAATATATTTAAGTGGACTCAAAACAATGAAGTTGTGACAGTGTGTTTGATATTGTTCATTTAGCTGACTTTTATTGAACGCACTTTGTTTGGAATGTTTGGTGAAGCAATTTGTTTTAATTATAAGTAACGGGAGTGTACATATTTAACTCTGTTTTTCCTTTTTCCAGGGGCCTGTTCCATAAAACAGGTTTACCAAATAAGCCAGGCTTATGGCAGATAGTCTGACTTACTTTAATACAAATTAACTGGCAATAAGTTAGACTAACTGAAATAAGTCTGGCTTATACTCTAATCTTGGTTTATGGAACAGGCCCCTGGTTTCTTTTCTTGTCTTGCCACATTATATTGGAAGTCACACAACATGATATTCATCAAACCAAACAGAAAAAAAGAGGGTCATACAGGAAACGACAGGAGGATGATGAAATGAGAACAGAATTTTTTGAGTCAACTGCTGCTTTAAAACATGCTTTATTTTTTCAGCTGGTCAGTTATTTGTTTTATATGTAAACATACTTCAATACCATTACCTACCAAACTGCAGCAGTTAGCATGAAAAAACAGGACCAGGAGGCCTGATAACTGCTAGTCATGTTACTGTACTGATTTTACTGTCCAACACAAAATAAACAATGGAAGATTTGCATGTCAGGGTTATGAAATGCAAGCAAGATAAAGTAGAACAGGAATAAATAGATGGGGCTGTTTAATTTCTGGAAAAACAAATGTACTAAATGATTACAAAGTCAGCAGATTAATAAAACATTAAGAACATGTCAAGATAATCATGCGCTACCAAACATGCTGCTCAAAGTATATCTTGCTTTAAGAAGCATACGACCATTTACATTTTAATTGGGTTGCTTGTATTTCATATATAACATCCTAAACACTGGTTGTAAGCCTAAACTTCAAGAAAAACTAGAAACTAGGAAAATAAACTAGAAAACTAGGTTCTTCAAATCTGATTGGGTAATGACAATGTTGTTCCAGCGTCAAGATATTGATCCAAAATCAGATTCTGCAAAGAAGTCTTTAAAATCCCTCTTCTTTGTGAACTACTTCCTGCCTACGTAGACTAGGCATATATACTCAGAATACAAGTGTGTATAGTAGAACAGGCAAACTTTAGGAAATCCTATGACATCATACAATTGCGTCTTTAATAGAAGTTAAACTGTTGCCCACACCCTGCCACTGTTTGTCTATCAGTCTTCTTGTCACAGTCAACACCCTCCACATTACATTTATTTTTACTTTCTACTGTATTGGAGAAAAACGTAGCATGTCGATCTGACATGAATCTGTCTTTCATGTAAATAAATCTCATATTGTCTGCATAATATTAAATATTTGTTTAAAAGTTCAAGGGTTAGTTCACCCAAATATTATAATTTTGTCATTACTATACCAAATATTTAGCAAAAGTGCAGTGGATGGGTAATATAAGCCATTAGAGTGTCTGGATCCACACTTTTGCACCACTGGAACCTTTTTGTAGTTTCCTACCATTACTGGTGAAACTAAATTAGCTCGTATTTCAGAGTAGGTGTAATGCTGCCTTCATGTGCTTGCGGAAATGTCCTATTTTGCACTTACAAAGTTGTGAAAAGGAGCTTGTTATAGCCTATTCAAGTGCTTTAATGTCGGAAAGAATAAAATGTAGCATCCCATTGGTAGACAGTCAATGCAGTGCAATGCAGTTTGCAGTGAGTTTTGGAATTTCGGTCACATACATTCATATTTCACTGCTTATAAAACATACAATATGCTTTCGAATGATTGTTCATATGTAGCCCATAAATACACTTCTTTAGTGACAAATTAAAGATGTTGTGAGAACGGCTTTGACAGCAGCGATGTTTGTCATCTCCATTATGTTTAAAGTTTATGACCCATCCAAGGTTTTGAAACATTCTCATGATTTGTTCAAAATGGCTGATTCTAAACACGTGAGGCCATCTAAATGGATCACTGAATCACTGGCTCAAATTCATTCAAAAACTGATTCGTTCAAGGAACAAAAATGCATTGTAAGGGTAAGTTATCTTTAAATTCTAGTCAAGGAAAAGTTATATCTTTTGTGGTCTTCTTTAAAAAAAAAAAAAACTCAAAAGTTGAGCTTATTTCATTTTCGCGCGAAAAATTAGGGAAACTTGTTTCAGCTTGTGCGCAGCTTCTTACAGTTCCTATTACTGAATTACAGTACCTATAACTGAATTTGAATATTGTATTTGCATGATAGTTTTATATAATACACTTTTTTTTTACAATCTCCCCACATCCCCCTAATTTAAGCCCTGGTTATGATCCATTTTATTAGAATTGGCTCATAAAAAATTTGTTTTAGGTGTCAGGCTTTTGCATCTTTCATGTTGGCCTCTTTACGTCCTTCCAGATGTTCAATATCTGCTGTGGAGATCCCACCATCACTGAAATGATCTTTAGAAAATCCTCTCGCTTATACTTTCCCATACGGAGTCTAAACTGTGAAGGGTCTGGAGGAGTTGAGGGTGCAAAACCCAATCGTTTCAGACAAGCACCCACATATGCGTCTTCTATGTTAAAGGACTTTATTTCCTTGGAAATTTCCACAATTTTTTCTGGCAGGTCATTGGAGAAAACATATGCTGCTCCCTGTACATACGTGGGGTATTTCTCGTCAGGGTACAGCTCTTCTGAGACGTACCACTTTGATTTATGGTCTCTAATGACATTTTGGTTCAACATCAATAATCCTGTCATGTAGTTCTGTCTGGGTGTGTTTTGTGCCAACAGGAGGGTCATTAAATTCTCCAGGTTTATGTACGTGTCAGAATCCACCTTCACAGCATAAGTTGCTTGAGAGCAATGAGTGGCCAACCAGTCCATGATCACCATGGTCTTTATGGTCAGGTTAAAGTAGGAGTCCACAAAGTTGCTCTGCAGTAGATCTCTGTGTTGTCGACTCTCTTCCTCCAGCTTCTGTTGAGCTTCAGCTCCTCCAGTCAAACCCACCAAGAACAGAGTCAGCACTGCTTTTCCCTGCACTGAGCCCTCATTCCCCCATGTGCTCCGGATAGCGTTACGAGCCTCCAGGTGATGGGGAGCCACAGGGACCATCAAGACCAGGAACGGATTCCACTGGCTACATTTATCCGGTTCATTCAGGATGAAATGGTAATTGAAGGGATGAGCCACATGGTATTGCAGTGAAATTTGTTTGTTCACAGCAGGTGCTGCAGTGGCTTTTGTTTGAGTGCAGCTTTTTTGAGTTACAGCATTGTTCAATTTTTCAGGAGTCTTAGCAGGTTTGAGACAGAGTTCAAAGTTATAAAAGAGGACAAACAAGGAGAAAGTCAATGTAAACAAGATGACACCATTTCTGTTTCTGTAAAAAAAGAAGAAACAAAAGTATGAGACTATGTATTTAATGTATTCATTTGGAAATGACTTCATGTATACATCATAACTTCATAATTCTTAACTACTTGTATTTGTGTATGTTTTAATGCTACTAAAATGTATTTAAATACGTTTGACATTTTCATAATTATATAACATTCTATTTATATTTAGGCTACATTTAATTCTCTTAGAGCAGCAAGAATGCAGTGATGCAGTTAATGTAACAAATTTAATAACAGCAGTTTCGAATTTCTTCCATATATTTTTTTTTTTATTTTAAATAAACCAAAAGAGCTCAATGTATTTTTAACGTAGCTCCACTGAATTCTCAAAATCTTTTTAAGAAAAAAATAAAATAATCTTGGAATGATTTATAAGTTTATGTTTGTTCTTTTCAGTGAGATATTTTTTTAGAAATAGTGACAGGCTATCTTATACCAATAAATGTGTACATTTGTTATTAGCAAGCATAAAAATCTTAGAAAAATAGAGGAGAACATTATTTTTTGTTATACATTTTCTTTAGAAAAATGACTCATGAATGTGATTGTTCAACATTATACCTTTTTAGTTGCGCCAGTGCAAAATCCATTTCTGGAGGCATTCTGAAGCTATTTTGTGTCAGAAACAAGATGTTCTGCATTAAATTGTACAGGATGTGTAATGCACAAAATCCAGAAAGAAGCATTAAAAACGCACTCACCTTTTCACCGGGATCAACATTTTATTCCATACCACATACCTGACAACCTTTCATTTAATACCTACCTGTAACACTGTTCACTGTTCAGAAAATTTGCATTTCTGTTGCGTCTTCCTGGTCTTGATCCTGCCTGGTAATACATAAGACCAAATGTTAATTATTTTTCATCAATGTTACATATACATTTGAGTCATGCTTTCATGATCAAATCACTTTCTGATCGCTCAAATCAAGACCCTTTTCCTTCATAGGGCCAGATTTACTAAGTCGGCACAAACCCTCTTTTGATGGAGAAAAAAAAACAAAAACAAGAAAACATTAGCAATTAAAGGTGTGTACAGTTTTTTTTTTTTTTTTTTAAGATTTTGTTTTCAAATGCAAATGGGTGGATAATATTTAAATGATCTATATGTGATATATATACTGTTTGCCGAAACGTTTTTTATAGAGGTCATTGAATACTATGTGCACCTTTACAAGTATACAACCAATACAACCAACGAGTAAGGATATTACTACGTCGAGGTCTAAGTGCTGCAAAGTGCTCCTCCTCCTCAAATTAAAGTTATCGTTTTTTTTTCCACTCAGAAAACCGCCACATTTTATTTTGTTTCACCATACTTAATTGTGTAACTAGTCAGGTAACCATCTTTAAATAGGTAAAACGTGGAAGTGTTTTGTGGTTTCTAAATTCACTGTTTGGATCCTAAGGAATGAATGGAGCTAACATAGTGGTACCGCAGACTTAACGATTAAGTGCACGCACTAAGGCAGGAGAGAAAAACATAGTGGAATATGGAAAAATGTTGTTGACCCTAAAGAATCATATCGACTTGTGGAAAATGGGCATCCAATGACCCCTTTAACTCTTTTTGCACCTATGTTGTTCATGAGTCATGAGCCTGAATTAGCATTTTTATTTAGACCGTCTGCTGCTTTTTGTTCAAACCAATAAAAAAAACCTGACTGCAACTTCATGCAGCAAATTGCGTGTTGTAATATGGTTGATAGAGAATCAGATGAAAATATATTATTCACGTATTAGTCATGTATTTTGAAGTGCCCACAATATTAGTACTGTACTGTATGACACTGTTGTTATATGGGCACAGCCTTTTAAAAGTGATCACAAAATATGAATTTTGCCAGCAACTGCCATTTCAACGATTAAAGGTTTGTCTTGGTAATCTTTCAAAAATCTTAAGATTGCCAGGAAGTTGCACTAAAATAAAACCCTGCCCTCTAGTAAGTATGTTGTTTTGGTTGGAAAAACATAATACTGAATTTAAAAGAAACTTCTGGTCCATGCATATTTCTGACTTATGACCGACCAGCCTCCTGCCTTACTGTCCATGAACGGGTCACCCAAAAATGACTGACTATAAAAAAAACTCAGGTAATCAAACATTTTGAACCATCCCCTCCACCCAGATGAATCACAGCTTGCCTACTGACCAGACTCGCACTCCTGTCACACCCTCATCAGTATCCCCCGATGCTTATACTGTAATTAATATGTTATACCAGTAGAATTGCTTTTAATCTTCTGAGTCAAACATAAAGCCTCTTTTGACAGATGTCACACACCTTGTAATTACTCAGATGGATATAAAGAGCACTTACTGTGATTTAACTGCATTAGCTTAATTTCGACATGTTTGAAAACAGCAGAAGACGCAATGCAGTGGCCCAAAGACATCTGTCTGAATGCAGTCCTGGTTTTTCAGAAGGGTTTTATTGTACAGCTAGCAGCTACTAATTTTTTTAACTAAATAAAATGCAAGACGCAATTGTGACTGTTAAAAATCATCTGAACTCTGTCAGTATAGGCTGCGTCAAAAACATTTACTCTGCGGAGATGAGAGGGTCTGTATTACTTTCTTTTGGAGAAAGTGTAGCCGTCAACTTGAATCACATGTGCCTTAATAACATTACAGACCTGACTTCACTAAATTTTAGTCAAAGTTGCGCAACACTCAATCGTCATTTACGGATATTATAATAGCGAATGAGAAGTGCCGTAAACTGAATCCCACTCTAAAAAGCAGTTTATTTAGCATATTGAAGCCTCTCCACTATTGACAACCATTCAAAGAAAACAGCCTCTGGTCTCCTTTTCCAAGTACCGCCCAGCCCTTTAGCCGTTCTGCTTTTTCGATGCAGCTTTTGTGAGTTTACTTTCAGGGATTTGTCATGTCACGCATATGCAGTGTAGACTGTAACGCTGATAATTCATTTATAATTCATTCTGTTGTATTTTGTAATGCCACATGCATCCGGGGTAGACACGGAATTCGACAACAAAGTTACTTTTTTAATAAGTCTATCTTTTGGCGACATGCCTATTCACACACTAAAGTGCAAAAACGATTCGGTTTCAGTTAGCAGGGAAACAACCACAACCAGTCTGGTAAAAATTCAAAAACTGAAAAGAGTAACAAACACACATAGATGACACACTGGTCGGGATTGTTGCAGATTGCGCAAGAGGCAAATAGAGCTGAAGAAAAACAACACCAGAAATTCTGACAGTTTTAGACTCTTACTCTTTAGTGCGTAAACCTCTGCTATGGCACTATAAACAAGAACTATTTTATCCACCTTATTGAGGAGATCTGTGCTGTTAAGTAGCCTATATAAAGGAGTGTCAAGATTCCTTTGAAATTGGTGTAGGCCTGGCCTTGGTAAACTTGTTTCGTGAAACTTGTTTCTTGCTTCTTTCTTGAGGCTAAATCTGGTAATGATCTGTTGAGATGTTGGAGGAAGCTGGACAGACAGATTCGGATGTCCAATTTGCATATCAGGTGTGCCTTCAGGGGTTTATCTACATCTGAGGTTTCCAAAGTATTTTTTTTTTAGGAGCCACATGCAAATACATTAAAAAGAAAAAAATTGCAAAATGTTCCAGCCCACAAGTCTGCTCCAGAACCTTTTCCTGGCCAATTGTCTGCTCCATTTTTCCAGGCCATTTAGTTAAGAAAAGGATTTAATTTACTCTCAATACTAACTAATAAAATCTTTGTTAAGTGCCTTGGATTAAAAGTCTGTGAACTTGAAGGTAGTGGAAGGTAGTGTTTTTTTGTTGTGTTGCCTTTCTATTATTTTTTTTATTTATTTTTTTTCTCATTTTTCATCACATATCTTTCGCACTCTTGTGACTAACAATAGAACACCACATATCCCTCTTTCTTAAAGGGGTCATGTGAAGGATTTTTTTTTATTATTATTATTTTAATACACTACTTACATTTATAAGCAACCCTTATTCTAAACCTCTCAGAAACAGGCCGTTTTTTTAAGGGGTGTGTCCTTTAAGGCTTCTCAGTAATCCGCCACTGTTTTGATTGGCAAATGTCATTGCAGAAACAGTCTCTACACCCTCCTCAGCTATTGCATATATAATTTCTCAAGCGTGTGGACGGAAAAGTGTCTGAAAGCGAACAGGCATCTGTAAACTTTATCAAGTTTAGAAAAGATAGCGGCAGTGATTGTAATATCTGTTTCACATTTAAGCATGATCAAGTGTCAAGCATCTGAACACCAGTGGGCAGTACCTATCCAAAACAAACTGTTTTCTGAGGGTTATTACATACATTTTGATAGTGTATTGATAGTGAGGACATTTTGAGTTTGAGAAGCTTGCGAGATATGATTAATCCTTTGATTAAAGACCTCTTCTGTACCAAAGGATCAAGAAATTTGTATTCATTTTTTTATGTTATGACCTCTTTAAGAACAGATATAGCATAAGGACATGGTCTTTTTACAAGTAGGCTAGTAACAGGTAAGATACAAGTTACTACTGACTGGTTTTAAACATCTTTTTCAATAGTAGTCCCAAGCTGCAGAATGTTGAACTTCCTTATTGGCTCTTGGATAATACACAGGTGAGGTATTGTTTATGATTCCTCTGTTCAGCTTGAACAGCTTGAAGTCATGTGAAGTGAATTGTACTGTATTGTAGACAGAACCTCTCCTGTGTTATGGCATTAGTAGTGGCATGTGACATAAATGTTGTCTCAGGCCCTTTTGCTTTAATAGTCTACCAGAGTGACCACAAACAGACCCATGTGACTTCTTCCCAGGCTTAGGTTTGCAGTCTGCACAGCTCAGTTTGAATAGAACAACAACTGAATGCAGTTTTGAACTTAGCTTGTCATCAGGTGTCAAGTGTCATCAGCAGGTCCTCTATCTCTCGTCGCCCACACATATGCCGATGCATTTTTTTTGCTGACCAGGGCAAATGTTAGTCAACTATGTTGCGTGATTAATTTACATACTCTCCTCCCATAAATTTTGCATCTGAAAGAGCCTTCGCATGTGCGTCTTTAGTAGATACTGACCGTACTATTTTAACGCCAAAAAATGGATTGTTGTGGTGTAAACAGTAAGTAGATTTGGCCCCATGATATAAGGCCCTAATTAACAGGAGGTGGTGCATTGGCCACAGAGACTTGAGAAGCATCAGGCTGTAATCACTTAAGACATCTGTAAAATAGTCCATGTGGCAATCAGGAGTTCAACTGTAATTTTACTAAGCAATGCGATTACATTTAGAATACATTTTGTGTGCAAAGAAAACAATATTCTTAATTCTTCTTCTAGAGTTACCATCTTATGCCATTTTAGAAAGTGCCCCAGAACATAATCAATATAATGTGCATTGTTTACGCATACGAGCGATGTCTACCAGACATAAACTATGTTAATTATGTTTAATGATAGAGTAAGCAAGCTTGTGTGCAAAAAGTACTCAAGGTGTGCTTCCAAAACCCTGATCTCACTGAAACACTGAAAACACTCAAAATAAAAGTCTAGATGTAAAAACAATATATTTATATAAGATTATAACATATCATTAGTCTTTAATTGTAGGCTAAAATAACAAAAATAAAATAAGTTTCATATGGCGCTCTATTTTCATGCACTTGCATCTTATGTTTCAGTTTTTTTTATTTCTTTTTTTTTTTTTTTAAGAAAATGCATTCATGTACGACAGCGTTTTAGTGCCACAAAAAAAAAATAAAAAAATCGAAAACTAGGAGATTAAGATATTACGAGAATAAAAGTCGAAATACTACAAGAATAAAGTTGAAGCTACGAGATTAAAGTCAAAATATAATATTTAGTATAGTGCACTTGTAAATGTCCGAAGGCCACCGGAATTTAGGCATATTTGAATATTGTTGCATCTGAGCGGCCGCTTCATCTGACAGGGATGAGATCTAAGAACTCGCGGAAACCGATTAATATCAAGAATATGATATTTATTAAAAGACTTAATACAACAACAACTTTTGATCTTATCATCAGCTCGCACACTCAGTCGACATTCCTTTTGGGGGGCGCTGTAGCTCTTATTTAACCCTTTTTAATAAACTGCATTTATGTGGGATTATTTCAAGTGTAATATTCGCGGGGACATATCGCTTGGAAATAATATTTAATGTCTTCCACTGGTTTTGTTATAGTGCGCCACCCAAAAGCAATAAGATTTGTCCCTTTAGTACTTTTAACTAAGTCTCAGCTTTCAGTTTTATAGCGAAACACAAATTGTGTCTTACAGTAATGTATTGTTCAAGCTCTTTACTGTTCAGGTCTCTATATTATATATATTCTTTACTTGTAGCATGCCAGACACACAGCAATCACAATAATGTTCTGCTTTGCTTCTTTTGATTTAAAATAGCTCAAATAAATGTGTTTTTCCTCCTTGTTTAAGTGTATAGCAAGACATAAAAGTGAAGAAACATCAGAAGGCATGGGAAAACAGGCTATAGACTAATTCATAATGAAGTCTCACTGCCGCTTAAATGAAAGTGATTTCAGACGCATGACAGGCTATAATATATATGTCATGTTATAATATACATATTGTTTGTATTTCACCAAAAAACTGACAAATTTTGAAAGCTGAGCATCATCTCTGGGCGTTCCCAATCTAGGCTGACTTTATTCCGTTATATTTCGACTTTTATTCTTGTAATATTGTGACTTTTGTACTCATAGTTTCGACTTTATTCTCTTAATATTACGACTTTAATCTTTAACAGATTTTTGTATTATTTTTTGGTGCCACTAAAACGCTGTCGTATTAATGAGAACATAAAGTGCAGGGCGTGCTTGATGTTTATTAATCGCAATAAATCAGTCGTAATAAATTAGTGCATGATTCACCCTTACTGACACTTACCTGACGTTTCGCACAGAAAGATGTATCTCTCAGATAGCATGCTATCCCAGATCCTGAATTAATGCCAGATAGGAAAATTCCGCTTTAAATTTCCTCTTAAAATGAAGAAAGCATCTTAACCCATAAACGAGGTCCTAAGATCCAAAACTGTTAGGAGTACGGAGGCATTTTAAGTCACTTGCAGTGGAAAAAATGGACAAAAGATGAAGAGGGAGAATAAATGTGTTGCACAATGCATGACAGTGACTTAATAAGATGTTACACATTTGATCATTTTTGTGAATGATCTTAATAGAAATGCGCTAACATCTCTGACACTGAGCATAACTGTCATATTGCCAGAAATGCAAACAATCACTACATTAAGTAAATTAAAATAAATAGCAACTGGACGAATGCCGGCTGGTCTTCACCATCTACCTTTAACAAGTTTCATTATTTGAAAGACCTTGCCCTTCAGTCACAGATCGAAGATACATCATGGCTTAAGTACCTTATTGTTTTCTTAATGGTTACCATAAAATTTAAACCAAAACGTAATTGATATATTAAGTTAAATGCTGTCATTCTGCTAAAAAAACAGTTCCTGACGGCAACACTGAATGGCAAGAGAATGTTTTGATGTGCCATCTTATTGAGCTCAAATAAACACGGAGTAGGAACTGTTCTCATCTGCAATGTCATTTATTTTTTTAACACCATATAAGATATTTTTACACACAATATCTGATTATCTCTCAACATGAGATAACAGCTGTTTACACCATTTACTTTAAAACAGACCAATCTGTGGCACAACAAAAGTTGGAAAGTAGAAGGACATATTTACATACAGAATTATCTCTAAAAATGAAAACTAGTAAATACAGTAATATTCCCTCCACTGTTTGGAAACTGTGACAGTGCATCCATATAGACATATTTCTCATGTGTGTGTGTGCGTATCTATATCTATCTATGCTTATAGATAGATTTAAATAGATAGAAGTTACATATAAATATATAGTTATAGTTAAATATATTCTAGTTATTGTACTTTATCTAAATTTAGTTATCTAAATTCATAAAATCTCATAAGATTTCTCAATTTGATTGCATTTTTTTTCTCGATTCTTCTGTTTGATTTAGTAGCATGTATTTAATTTATTATGTGCAATTTATACAATTAAATTTCTTTGCTAGTATTTTAAATTATATTGATTGATTCATTTAAAAAAAAAAAGGAAACAGTAAATAGTATCGTTTGTTTAAGGAATCAGGATCGACTGCTCCCATTGTATAGTTTTGATGCACCAATAAATTGTTTTTAAACCGAATTTTGTATGATCATTATTGTTGTTTGTTTCTGGTCATGTTCTTTTATGTGGGCCTCTTTACATCCTTCCAGACATCCAATATCTCCTGTGGAGATCCCAATATCACCAAAATGATGCTAAGAAAATCCTCTCGCTTATAATGTTCCATATAGGTTCTAAACTGTGAAGGGTCTGGGGGAGTTGAGGGTGCAAAACCCAATCGTTTCAGACAAGCACCCACATATGCGTCTTCTATGTTGTAGGGCTTTACGTCCTTGGAAATTCCCACTATTTTTTCTGGCATGTCATTGGAGAAAACATATCCCATTCCCAGCAGGTACGTGGGGTATTTTGATTCGGCGTATATCTCCTCTGGAACGTACCATTTAGAGTTTTTGTCTCTTACGACCGGCTGGTCAGACATCAAATACCCTGTGATGTAGTTGTCTCTGGGTGTGTTGGGTGACAATAAGAGGCTCATCAGGTTCTCCAGGTTTAAGTACATGTCAGAATCAACCTTCATTGCATAAGTTGCTTGAGAGCAATGAGTGGCCAACCAGTCCATGATCACCATGGTCTTTATGGTCAGGTTGAAGTAGGAGTCCACAAAGTTGCTCTGCAGT
>JAUMHP010000083.1:3383666-3403602 GCA_032361065.1 Enteromius trimaculatus
ATTCAATTCAATTCAATTCAAATTTATTTGTATAGCGCTTTTCATGATACATATCATTGCAAAGCAGCTTTACACCACTGGCATTAAGCACTGGCAAAAACTTTGTAATAAATGTCCAATTGTATTCAACTGCTACCAAAATAAAACAATTTCTTTCAAAGAAAGAAAACAACAGCTGGTAAAGACAACATGACATGCACAGGCAATGCAAAGAAGTACCATCTCTGCAATGCAAAGGTCAGCTCCAGTCTCCGTCTTTCCTTTCCTCTCTCACACACATTCACAGTGTGTTTGGACTGTCTAACAGAAATGCATCCCAGATGCCTGACTTGACAGCGAGCCTCACGTTCCACTTCCACCTGAGGCTTACCGTTAATTCATGCATAATTAGTTTTTTTTAAAAGCCAGTTTTAATATCTGTTGCAACCAAATAGACTGTAAAGCGAGTTTCAGTTGCATTCAGCATTCAGACTCTCTTTCTGTGAATTACAGGAGTGTCCTTCTACAGGACGGAGCTTCAGAGAAGAGCAGTGCTGGTCATTTAACTCTCAGGTTTACAATGGAAAAAATTACCACTGGAAACCTCTCTACCCTGGTATTAACCGTTTTATTTAATGAAGCTGTGCTGTGAAGGTATCACTTACTTTAAAACAATAAACTCTTTTTATATTCCTGTAGATGACTACGTTCATATCTCCAGTAATCCATGTGACTTGCACTGCACCACCTCTGATGGTCAAAGACAGTTGATGGTACCGGCACGTGATGGAACATCTTGCAAGTACAGCAACTACAGGGGCGTGTGTGTCAATGGGAGATGTGAAGTAAGTGGGTTATACTGCTGTATATTACTTTTCTTAGGCATATGGAAAACTTATAAGCTGATGTGTACCTCTGCAGCCCATTGGCTGTGATGGTGTCCTCTTCTCCCCCAACACTCTGGATAAATGTGGTGTATGTCAGGGAGATGGGAGCAGCTGCAGTCGCATTACTGGGAACTTTCGCCGCGGGGCTTCTAGTCTAGGTAAAGTCGGTTCAGTGTTCGGTTGAATGTCATTCATATTCAGAGGTTCAGTAAATTCATAAATTAAGTGAAATCTTTCTTCAAAGGCTATTCTTTCATAACTCAAATCCCTGAAGGATCATGGGACATCCAGATTATAGAGAGGAAGAAGTCTGCGGATATCCTGGGTGAGCAAACCTTTGAATGGCTTGTGTGTATAACGATACTTATACTTCATCTGCAATATCAAGTTTTCCATGACAGGGGAGACAAATGCAAACACACAATAACTGCTCTAGTCATCTGTGGTTTTGGTAACTAAAACTTTTTAACTATTTAACAAGCTTTTTGTTTATTAAAATAACATTAGATTTGAAAAGCGTGAACTAAAAAAACCCTCAAATGGTTGAAGTACTAATGCATGTCCTGATTTTGCCAAGTACTATGTGTCTCTACAGTAGGTCAACATATTTTGTTGACCCTATAACAACATTTTAATGCACAAATATAGTCTTGACCATATCTGTACACATAAACCTAACCTTACCCATGAGTAATGCCTAAAATCCGTGGAAATGATAGATGACTGACACTGATGTACAAGCACCAAACACTCACAGAAACTAAACTGGTTCTTCAAACCTGGTTTGTTTATCACAATGTTGCTCAGGGACATCTTGCACTTGGCAAAATCAGGTTAGCGAGTACTAATATCGCTGAAAATACGCTAAATTAATATGACATACAAATAAATTAATGAATGAACAAAAAACAGAAGTATGTACATGCATTTATCTACATGCTTAAATTTACCAGTGATGGTTTGTTCATGAACGATTTTTTTCACGATTCAGGATAAATTAATTATTTATCTTTGACTGCGTTCAAATGTTTTTGAATTGCTGATATTGTTATGATCAAAGATCGCATAGGTGGATGTGTTCAGGGAATTTGAATAGATCAAATTTTAACTGCTTGAATGAAATGACTGATTAGTTTGCAAAAATTAGTTTGCTTTGCTGAACGTGATCAAACGAGTAATGCTCCAATCTTCCTATTATTGTTATTTTCCAGCTGTGACTGACCAAGCAGGGAACTTTTTCTTCAACGGAGCATATAAAATGGACACCCCTCAGAACTTCCATGCAGCAGGGACCATTTTCAAGTACCGGCGGCCTACTGATGTGTATGAGACGGGGATCGAGTACATCGTGGCAAAAGGGCCCATCGATCAGCCCATCAATGTTCTGGTACTGTAGCCGTGGTCCTCTCTTCGCCGCCAAGGGCTCATGGGTAATCTCACTGGCTGGCTAACCATGGCTTTGACTTAGTGCAGGCCAAAGGTCTAATGGTTCACTCTGCATAAATGGTAATATTCTGATGCATTGTCCCAGGAGGAATGACTCAGTTATTTCACTCTGCTCTGGGTTAATGGGACAAATGCGGAATGATGCAGTATTTCAGAAACAAAGCATTGTATTCTGGACATTTTTCAACCTCAGTGCTCTTGCATTGTCACGATTTTGTGCATCTTAAATATTAACTCTGGAAATGAGCAATCCACAATGTTTGTTTCCTGCAAGTGCAAAATTAGATTTTATCATAACAAATTTCTCAGAATATCCTCTTAATTGCTGCATGTGTCTCTGTCTTGCCTTAAAGGTCTGGAACCAAATTGGCCAAAACCCTTATATCACCTATGAGTACACAGTCACGAGGGATTCTATGGCATCTGTCTCCCAGCCCCCCATTTACACGGGCCCCCAAGGAGGATCCAGTCTGGTGTCTGTGGAAATTGGGAGTGTTTTACATCTTAACGAGAGCGTGTATGATAAGACAAGCACTGGACCACGAGCTGTGGAAGGGCAAAAGCCTGGCCAGGAAACAAATGAAGTGTATGAGACGGCTAACCTTGACTGTCAGCAGGATGCTAACACACAAGTCCAGTATACAGGTGAATATCTTAATCTGCTCTGTGTTTGAAAAATCACAATTTATTACAGTTATTACAATTTAAAATAACTTTCTATTTATTTAAATTTCTATTTATTCCTGTGATGTTAAAGCTAAATTATGAGCAGTCATTGCTCCATTCTTCAGTGTTTCTGTCAGTGTCCTTTTTGTTTAAAATAAATACCTTAAAATGCCCCAATATTGTTGCCACCATATGCTTTGACAGTATCTGAGGTAAGTGGAGAACAGACAAGACAGAGAGAGTATTTAGTTCACTGGGCAATTATTAGTAAGTTAAAAGGCCTCTTTCTACTGACCCTATGGAGTCCTTTATAATGCATCAGCCACAGAAAAGATTAGCTAGAGATGATGAAAAATTCAGAGAGGCCTGACATTTTCCCTCCATGGAAGTCAGAGAATTATGGCTGTTCTTGTTTGCTGTCTCACTGACATTAATAATTATAAATAAGCTTGGGTGTCCTGATGTAGGTTGCATTATAATCTATGATACAGCCTGTAAACCCTTAAATCCTCTTAAAGTAGTTGCTATCTGCAGTGATCCACTCAAGACTTTGTTTTGGTACTGACCAATTTTTTGGGATCTATTTCAGATGTACCTTAACAGATACAGCCCACAAGCAAAATGAATTGAATTCTTAATGAAAAATTAATGATTTAAACCTTCTTTATATGTGAAAAGAGGGGAACTGCAGCTGGCCGAGTGGCGTAGGAGCCCCTGGCGTAGCACCAATCAGCAGACCTGCAGAGGACAGGGTAAACTCTGAAAACCTCATCTGGAGAGTGCTGCTGGGAGAGCGGATTGGCTCAGACGGTGTTCTTGCAAACATCTCAACCAATCAGCTTCTTACTAGTAGAGATGGATTGTCATCTGAAGGGCCACTGGAGTTAGACTACAGCAGTCTTGAGCAAACGGGTCTTAATGGCTCACTGCTTGAGTTCACCCTCGGGCAACGGCGAAATGACACGGGGGACTTCCTGCTCCTAAACAGAACCATTTCACGCAATCGCATGAATCGCACCAGGTAAACATGATCGTGTACAGTACCATTCAAAAGTTTGGGGTTGGTCAAACAATTAATTACAATTCAAAATAACTGTTTGCTGTTTTTAAGTATCATGAAATGTAATTTATTCCTGTGATGCAAAGCTGAGTTTTCAGCAGCCAATACTCCAGTCTTCAGTGTCATATAAGTCTTTAGAAATCTACATTTAGCTCAATAAATATATTTATTATTGTCAATGCAATTTTAGTGCTGCCTAATATTTTTGTAGAAACCATGGTATTGAATAGAAATCCTTCATAATATGTTTATTTGGATCAATTTAAGTATACATTTTCTTAAAGTAAAAAATCTTACTGACCCCAAACTTTTGAATAGTGTGTTTTATAACATATAGTATGTATTTGTATTTATGATAGCGTAATAATTTTTTTTTTTTAAACCAGTCAATAGGCTTTAATTACAGAATATCTGATTTGCTGCTTTCTGATCAGTGGCGTTTTATTGGGAGCGACATTCTCATTCTAGAGGCCATTTGATTGGATAACATTCTGCATAGTGCAGGATGAGCCATCAAACTTTTAGCTTGAAGTCAGAATATCCAGCATGCTGGTACTGTATGATGGCATAACTTAAAGTTACTGTTCCAACTCCACATTATGCAAAGCTAACAACAGCAAAATCACAATTTCAAGTCTTTAGTGAGCTCATTAGTAGCTCTGGATGAGCATGACGCTAGAAACCTCAAGACCATGCCAAGGAACCAGTTGCTTTATCATCTTTTATCAGTTGGCTCTTTTGGCAGTTTCGAATGTTAGTAGGTCTTACAGTAGGTGGGTCTTAGCCCTCCACCCTGGCATGCCAAAGCGGTGCTGGATGGGCTCGGGTCGGACAGCCTTTCTCGTGGGAGAAAGGAATGTGCTGCAGACTCAAGCTCTGGCTTGGTTTTTTTGTTAACGTTCTCTGAGACATTCAAAGAGCGCCGAGGGGAGACGGCCAAGCAGAGACTGGCGGGATTGCATTCCATCATATTTATAATTCATGCTGGGTTCCCTCCGCCACATCCAAACACTGCATTACCAGCCCCTCTGCCAGAGATCATAAAGAACATCTCATGAAACGCCCTTACTCGTATCCGAAGGAGAAGAGAAAGATTCCAGGTGGGGAGAAGAAGAGAAGGCCTGAAAGTAAGAAAGACGGACTGTCTGAGAAACATAATTCAAGATGTTTTGTTATTTGTGGAAAAAAAAAAGTCCCATAGATCACTCGGGCACAGACTACGCTTGTCGCATCAGATAAATCCCAGGAATTTATCACGAGGAACCAATTTTATTGGCTTCTTTCTAGTTGAGGGAATGTGCTGTTTTCCAGCTTTGACATTAAGGTAATGAGTGTGACCAGGAATGGTAAAAATGTGGTTTTATGACTGGAGTGTCAGTTTGTGTCTCGCCATCAACAAACGTGAAAGGTCTGCCTAATACACAGTGCAGGTGGCTTAACTGTGGTCTAGTCTAAGATGATTTCTTTACTGCAGGAATAACCAAAGGCTCCATCAGAAGAACAAACTAAGCGCTGCTGACATGTACCGCTGGAAGCTGTCCTCACAGGAGCCCTGCAGTATGACCTGCTCGATAGGTAATAGAGGCACTGGAACTGGAGTCTCCACGCCTGCAAACATCCACACATGTTCATGTGTATATGACCCTTTATTTTCAAATAGGTGTTTCCAAATCACTTGCCATGTGTGTGCGGTATGACGGCATTGAAGTGGATGATGTTTATTGTGATGCTTTGACTCGACCAGAGCCAGTTCATGATTTCTGCATTGGCAGAGAGTGTCAGCCCAGGTATGTATGCCACAGTTGTCATGCAGAAGACAAAGTATGGAGCCATGCAGAAATATCATGCAGAATATCACACAGAAATGAAAATCCTGTAACTCACGCTCATGTCATTCTACTCCCTCCAGTGAAAGTCAAGGTAACAAAGACCTAAGTAAAAGGCATTATATTGCTTTTAAGTGATGAACAGATGTAGTTCATGCTTTATTCTGTAAACAGAACACATGACACACGATAAACACAGAAGCTAAATTGTGCTTGTGTGATGCGTAACAACCAATGAGGTTTGCTCTCGTTGGTTGTATGCGCAAGCTAATCACGTTTATATGATGCACTTTATGTATGTGTTTATACTGTATATGTGTGGAGTAATTTTTAGGATGCTTTTATGGATACTTTTATAAGTTTTGGTAACCTGGACTTTCAAAAGAGGAACAGAACCTTTTTTAGGTTTTAATATAAATATTTACATTTGTGTTTTGAAGATTAACCAAAAGGTTTTTGGGCTTAGAGTGACATTAGTGTAAGTAACTGACAGAATTATCATATTTGGGAGAACTAACACTTTGTACCTAGAACATATCAATCCTTGGCAACATTTTATTAATTTGTTCCCTCAGTTTACCTGATTGTACCTATTTTATTCCCTCATTTAAGTTTAGCGAAATCATAGCCACAATTTAACTAAAAACCAGAGAACAACTTAGTACAATGTGGCCATGATTAACCTAAAATAAGGGAGCAAATTAAGTTGTGGAAAGAATTCCTAAGACATATTCACAATTCCACAGAACAGGGCTCGGTAGAAAAGACAAGAAAGGAAAAGAAAACCAATCATAACCCTGTCATCATATTTAGTGACACTCATGTAATTCCAGTCATTTTATGATGTCCCATGAAAAGTGGTACTTGACTCAAAACGCTTGCTGTGGTCTTTATGTGTAGATGGGAGGCAAGCAGCTGGAGTGAGTGTTCTCGGACATGTGGAGAAGGTTTCCAGTTTCGTCTTGTGCGTTGCTGGAAGATGCTGGCTCCGGGCCTAGACAGCTCTGTGTACAGTGACCTCTGTATAGAGGCACAGCTAGAGCGCCCCCAAGAGCGCCGGGCCTGTAAGAGCCCCACTTGTGGTCCTCAGTGGGAGGTAGCTGAGTGGTCAGAGGTAGGTTAAGAGCTCATTTAGACCTTTCACAACCTGACCAGTCTAGGGTTGATAAGCCTGATGGCAATAAAAATAAGACTAAAGAAAAATGTAGCTCCCGTCACAGCTCACAATGACCACAACAGAAATTATTACAAGCTGACAAATCGATTATTTACATCTTAAATCATTCGTTGGACGCATCTCTTCAGAAGGGGACGCAGGCCAAAATAACACACCAAATAAAAAAACTAACTTACCTAACAAATAAAATTCCCAAAAGAAATAGAGTCTTCCCTAACTCCCAAGCTGGAAATGGAATTCACAAATTAAAAGGCAATCCCCAACTGAATGCTTCAGAAATAATTAATAATTGTTAACAAATAATGAAAAAATAAATAATGAATAAATCATACAGATAATAAATAATTATTTACAAACACACCCTTAAATTCCAGATTACTGAAGACTGGTTTAGGTTGTCCACAGCTAAGACCGCAATACAACTAGTACAATATAATACAAAATAAATACAAAAAAATTACATTCAGGGATGTAATATTAAGAATTTATTATAACCTCCATACGCTACAAATAAATAAATAGTTTTAGTCAGTGTTTTTGTCTAGTCCAGTAAAAACTCTCAAACATCATTTTCAAATTTATATGAATAGCAAAAGCGTGATATAAGAATTGTTTTTAAACATATATGTTGAATTTGGTCCTTACCTCCTTTTTAGGTCTTATTTGAAGTATAAACAATACTTTTTTTTACATTTTTCTAAAAACAATAGAGTAACAAAGGTACATTTTATATAAAACATATTACAAACAAACAAGTCTTATCTTGCACAATTTTGCTTTGCTTTGTACCTGAAAAAACAAACAAACCACAGAATGCTTAATTAATTGTTTCTTGTGCATTTGGTAATTTGAAATCTGGTATGTTTGGACCATGTCATTGATAACAAACTAACATACAGAGGAGAATCTTGTTTTGTTTGTTGCCCAGTGTCCTGCTAAATG
This sequence comes from Enteromius trimaculatus, assembly GCA_032361065.1. Lineage (NCBI taxonomy): Eukaryota > Metazoa > Chordata > Actinopteri > Cypriniformes > Cyprinidae > Enteromius > Enteromius trimaculatus. The sequence continues at coordinate 3,391,650 of JAUMHP010000083.1, forward strand.
TGGTCGCAGGAGTCTGGTTATGCGAGAGGTCAGATGTTCAGATGAAACCCATGCGTGTGATGAGACAACTCGCCCAGCCTCTACCAAAAACTGCACAGGGCCCCCATGTGAGCGTCAATGGACAACGTCTGAGTGGGGACCGGTGAGAGGAGAACACTGTCAAGTTTTGATATGCACACATTATGTCTGACCGTTTCAATATCTTGAACACAATGTTTTGATCAAGCACAATGCAATAACGCAAAAATATACATTCATGTGATACTAATATGAAACAGCAAAGTGATAGGAAGTGACATTTATTTTCAATAGATATGGTGTTTTATAATGAATTTCAGGAGGAGCACGTACAAACGATCGCCAGCTGCTGCCAATCTCCTCATTACTAATTACCCTATCAGAAATCCTTTCCTCTGCTTTAAATACTACTCACTTCCTCTCTCTGGTATCTTGGTTTTATTTTACTTCCACCGCCTTCCCCTTATCGCCACCAGAGCAGACCGGAGGAGAAGGCCCAAATATGCCAGATTTCTCCTCCAGTTTTCTCTAATGGAAAATGCCGCCACCCTTACCGTTCGGATACCATTTAGAATCGCCCGGTTAGCAACTTTATTGTCTTTTTTTGCTACTTCCAACAAATCACCACTTCCCCCCGGGGGCACGTGGGGGACCAGGCTGGGCTCTGAGCATCATTCAACCCTCGCCTCCTAGGGGTAAATCTCCTAGGGCTCGGGGTCCGCCAGGGCATTCCTGCCTGTTCCCCGGACAGTCCACCATACAAGCACTTACTGTATACTTATTAATCGCCGAGAAAGTGGGAACGATTTGAGTTGATGAGTGACAGCAACTGCTGGTGATACGAAGTTGAGCAGAGTTTAAGGGTAGAGTTAATGTTGTTTTAGGAGCAATAATGGTCAGACTTTAACCACTTGATATACTTTTATTGTTTTTGTTAATATCTTAAATCAGATTTTATTTAATAATTTTTTCCACTTTGATTTTAGCTGCAGTTTTTTGTTTTTGTAATATTTATTAGTTTTATTTTCAATGTGTATATGTAGTATTTACTTTTATTTATTAGTTTTAGTTTGCTTAGTTTTTAATATGTATTATTTTAGTTAATGTTTATTTTATTTCAAGTCAACAAAGCACAGTGGGATCTCATCATGCTCCACATAACCTAAAGGGATAGAACACCTAAAATGAATATTTTGAATGAAGTAAACAACATTGGAGCCCACTGACTTCCATTTTACTGTAAAGGAATTTCATAAAATATACTTTTGTGTGTATTTCATATTTAAATCAAACTTTGCTTATCAAAAGCATGCATGCATAAAACACGTGGCTATACAGATTACTCACATATACACATATACTATTGGATGTTCAATATATATATATATATATATATATATATGAAATACATGTGCACACTAATATGAAATCTATATTAATATGTTAGTTATGAATGCATATACAATTGTGAATAATTTGCATATACATAACTCGATCCATGCATATAAACCTATAAAAACTCGCACATACATATAAACTCGATGCGTGCATACACACCCATGAAACATTCGCGAAAACATACAAAATAAAATTCAAAACGTATAGAATTGTGTTAAGAAAGGCGCACGCTTTAGTTCAGTCAGGTGCTCTTAAGTCAAGAAGAAAATCATAAACAACTTTAGTACATTTTTTATTTAATTTTATTTGCATAATACGAAAGAAACATTTGGCGGGATGGCTCTGTTCCAAGTTCCCTGTCCTTTTAATAAGCTCCATGAAAGTCAAGACAGGGAATGAGCAGCCATTCAGGGGAACCCTCCTATTTTAAGAATAGTAGAGTAGCATAAACCCCCGGAACAGAGCAAGCAACAATGACAACAGAATGACATTGTGTTAAGTTGCACCCACAAGCAGGAGGAGACCTGCCTAAACTAACGCAGATTCGAAGAATGCTAAATTTGTGTGTATAGCCTACTGCACATTTGCAAGTAATTTTATATGTGGATGCACTGAACTTCTCACTTGTCACTTGTTGTCGAGGGGCAGAATCAAATGATTTGGAGAGTCTTCAGCAAGGCAGAGATAGCTCTCTTCGCCTCCGAAGACAATACTTGCTGCCCAGCCTTTTTCTCAAAGGAAATGGATGCGTCCAACATCCTTCTTTATGCTTTCCCCCGATCGCTCTGATCCCTCAGGCAGGACTGATGGGATATGGATAATAGTGGAAGGAAATAGTATAGTATACAGAAATGTATCAATGCACAGGGTGTGAATTGAAGGAATAGAAGGGAAGAGTCAGTTTTAACCAGGCTGAGGTTTGATCACACAGGATTAAATAAAACACTGTTTTTGTTAGGTAAAAGTAAATGTAAAAGCATAGAAAACGCAGAACATATACTGTTGTATTGTGCAGGGAAGAGAGGATTCAATAAAAATAAATAAAAAAAGCCAGATGGGCAAAAAATTTAATTTTTAGGGTGTTTTGGAAACAACAGGAGAAGAGGTAAAGATGCACACAATGCTGTTGTGGAATATCTGAAGATTTAGATTTTTTTCATGGTTGCAAACCGCCATAAAACTAAGAAGAAGAAGAAAAGTTTATGCACATCCACATATGAAATTACTTGCGTATATGTATATACGGTCAACACACCTAAAGTATGCATCTTTCTTATCAAATCTATCCGTTTTGATGTTTATTTTGTATGGTTGTGAGAGAGTTATATGGGTGAGTATGCGCGCATCGAGTTTATGCAAATTATGCACTAACTTATATGCATATCCATATTAATATGTATATTCATCACATATTCTAACTAACATAAGATGCATTAAAATGGATTTTATATTAGTGTGCACGTATATTTCATATATATATATATATATATGAATATATATATATATTTTGAACATCCATATACATATACATGTATATGTAAGTAATTTGTATGTATATGCAAGTGTTTTATGCAAATATTTAAAGCAAAGTTTCATAGTAGACAGATAAATTGATATGTATTGTTGCAGCTGGTCAGGACATGATGTCCTCAAGTGTTTTATTTTTTTACAGTGACTGTCATAGTTAAATCAGAGATAATGTTTCAAATGTTCTTCTGTTTGTACTCAGTGTTCAGGCATCTGTGGGCATGGAAAAACAGTGCGGCACGTGTACTGCAAAACTCCAGAGGGCCGAGTGGTACCTGAGTCTCAGTGCTCACCTGAGAACAAACCTCTGGCCATTCATCCCTGCGGAGACAACGAATGCCCTCCACACTGGCTGGCTCAAGACTGGGAGAGGGTGAAGATGACACTTATATGTTTGAAAAAAGCAATCAATTGTCAGCTTTTCACCAGTAATCATTGTTTTCTGTTTTCCAGTGCAACACAACATGTGGACGTGGTGTGAAGAGAAGGACCGTGCTGTGTGTCAGCATCACGGGTGGGAAGGTCCAGATCAACGAGGACGAGGAGTGTGACAGCAGCAAGCGGCCAGTCGATGAGGACACCTGCTTTGAGAGGCCTTGCTTCAAGTGGTACACAACGCCATGGTCTGAGGTGAAACATTTGAACATATATTTACTTAATGATGCCACAAACAGCCAGTATTTATATCTGTCAGACAGCAGCCCATGTACTGTAGACACCTACTGTAAGCTAAGTGAGTTTCCTATGTTTTAAGAGACGACACATTTTCCTCTTGAGCCGCCCTGTCTGTGTCCAGTAAAGGTTTTGAAGTGTAAAAGACTGTTCTTTCTCCTTTAATTGTACTCAACTGTTTCTTAGTGCACCAAGACCTGTGGTGTCGGTGTGCGAATGAGAGATGTGAAGTGTTATCAGGGAAGAGAGCTTGTTCGTGGATGTGACCCTTTGACCAAACCTGTTAACAAGCAGACCTGTGCACTCCAGCCCTGCCCCACTGAACCTCCAGGTGTGCCTTAAACAGTTGAAAAATACAATACAATACAATTATATATATATATATATATGTGTGTGTGTGTGTGTGTGTATAACCTTATAATAGAAAGTAAAAAAGAAGATTTTCCATCAAAGGAATAAATTACATTTTTAAATTTGAATAATATTTTATAACATTAGTTTTTACTGTATACTTAATAATAATAAAAAAATAAATAGAGCCTTTAGAGGATACAAGATTTTTTTTATCCCAAACTTTTGAAGGGTTTGGGTGTTTTATAGCTTTACTTCTTTTACATTTTTTAGTCGCATAACATGTGGCATTTGTTTTCATGTCAGCAATAAGCATTTTAGTCCTTGTTATTGCATTCATTTTATTTATGATTTTATACATGTTTGGAGCAACATGAAGGTGATAAATGACAGCAAAATTTTAAAAAATTGGCTTAACTATCCATATGAAATATGCACTTTGAATTATTGCCTTTTGACAGTCATGTTACATATCATAGTAGCCAAACAAATAAATAACATGAATTTCAACTCCTTTGATGCTTCTGCAGATGAAAACTGTCAGGATCGTCCCACCACCAACTGCTCTCTGGCTCTGAAGGTCAATCTGTGCAGTCACTGGTATTACAGCAAGGCCTGTTGTCATTCTTGCCGTAATCTTCGAGCTTCCTAGCTAGTCTCCACCGCTCAAGTTTTCATCTGTTCATGTCATCTGCAATGTGCTTGTTCGAGGATTGCAGCAAGGGAAGTTTGAATTAGTATTTGTTTATATCTTAAGCTAGCTCCATAAAACTGCATTATTGTCAGCATTACAAAAATGATACCTACTTTATTGACAATGTCCTGTGATTTTGGGATACAATAAGGAAATATTAAATTATTTGATTATTGCTCAGAGGATTATATTGCATGTCTTAAAAGTATTTATTATTCGTCAGGTTTTATAGGACATTTATTATCTGGCAGTGGCAGAGGTGGATACTGAATGTTACCTCTGGCTGAAGATGGCTGATTTAGTACTGTACATCCAAACACAGGCTGAGCCTCAAGCCACTGCTGGCTCTTATGCTCTACTGTTTACTTTGTCCGGTTTAACTATTGCTAGACCTAGGCTTATGTTAATTTATTGGTCACAGCAGTAGTTTTATTGGGTTCTCTCATTCTGTATGTATCCGATTCATTCATTTTTTGTTTCATTCATTTGATTTTTGATTGACAATGGATTTAGCAGATCTTGGCGTACACAAGTCATTTTATCCTTGTCACTGAGTGAGTCCTGACACTTGAACTTGCTATAGTTGAAAATGTATCTGATTCATGTATTGTTTTACTAAGACACACTTAACCTATGTATTGTACTACCTTACCTCAAGTACAAAAGGCAATCAAATGTAAGCCATTTGATTTTCTTGTAGAAAATCTTTTGTGTACCTCTCCAAATATTATAAATAATAAATATTATACTCCAATGAAATGCCGTGGTTTGTGTTCTTTGGTTGGATATTTCTAGCACAAGTTTTAATATAATAATTTATATGAATGAGGTGTAAGTCAGTTATTTTATTATTATTTATATATGGTTTTGTTGATATTTAGGTGTATTTTTATAGTTTCGGTTTTCATCCTAATCGTAGATGAATGTTTAGAAATTTTGTTGTTTTACATGTTGACATTAAAATGTTTAGATATTATGAATTTTGGTTGCAATTTTTAATGACAAGTCATAATGGTATACAGTGTATATAATGAATACATTTATTATGCATTATACATATTATAATAAGACTTTTAAGTAAAGTTTACTGATTTTTAGGGAGTCAGAAATGTAGCTACTTTCAGTAAGATTCATATGCATATTTGCCATCATAACACACAGACACAGTTTTCTTTTGTTTGATGTTTTTAATTGACCAATTATCCTTTTTTTCTGCACAAGAACCACCAGCAAACAGCACGTACCATTAAATATGTTCATTTATCACACCATAAGAGCTTAAAAGTCAACCAGGAATCCTCACACAGCGAATGTCAATATTAACAAATAAAAAAGAGAAAAGACAATAACAGGTCATTATTCTGGTGACTTCAGTTCGAACTGAGTGACACTATACACCAAAAAATGAGAATGCAATTATAAAATCTGTTAGTTAAATAGATTACACAAACACACAACTTCACAATCCTACATGTACAACTATGACTGCAGGTGGCATTATCATTCCACAAACAAAATATACCATACATCCACACTACATTTCATCATACCAAATATATCTTTTCATCATCTATTACACTACAGCAGTAAATATCTGTGATAGACAAAAACACTGTGAAATATCAAAAAGTTACTCTCCAGTTCTCATGACCTTAAAAAGCCCTGTTAGTTACATATACATGTAATAATAACATATATAAATAATAAACCAAATATTTTTTATTACACACTGTCGGAATAGTCTGTATAAATATTTCCCTTATCGAGTTTTGGTGTTTAATTTGTATTTTAAATTATGTATTGCATTTTTTTTGGGTTACAAGATACAGTGCATGGTAGGGTTGTTAACAAAAACTAAATATGAAACCAAAACATTATTATAACTAAATATAAAAAATATATTTCAGCTAACTTCCAAGACAACAGTTTGACTTTATGTACTTAACTAAAAGTCAAATAGAAATAAAAGTAATACATTTACATTTAATAATTTGACACATCCAAACCGACTTACAATTGAGGAATATAAGCGATTTTCCTGTAAGATGGAAATAAACAGGAGAAATGCTTTCAGTCATTAATCAAAGCAGGAAAAGCTACAGGACAAGAAGGGACCAGAATAGTAAGAGAACAGAAAGAGTTCCCTTTTATTAAAATTCTCTTAATAAAAAATTAGACATAACAAAACTAAGAATAACATATTACAAAAACTTGAAAATTAAAACTGAAAATAAAATATTAATACTAAAATCACACTGGTGCATGGGCATCCTTTTGAATACATTAATGAATGAAGATGATGTATAAAGTACTGGCTTCAGAAAGCAGCATAATGAAAGTGAATGACGGAATGCTTCAGGTGAGTACGAGGCGCTACACATCGGTGCTGATGCTGTGATGCGTCAGCACTTCCTGCATGGTGACCGAGCGGATGAGGTTGAGTTTGTGGAAGCTGGGCGTCTCCATTGGCAGGTCTAACTCCTCCTGCTGCAGTGTCCTGTAGCTGATCCTGCCACCTCCGTTACGCAGCCCCTCCTGTGGGCTCATGTAGAGCGGGAGATACCCCGAGCAGGACGGGCAGAAAGTGTACGAGCGGGGCGGCCTGTAGGGCGCCCGCGGGGTGTATTGAGGATAACTGACCGGTCCATTGGCCTCAAAAGGCTCCGCAGTCATTAGCAGTTGATTAGAGGACGCGTATTCAGGGAAATGTTGGAGACTCAGCGGACTCTCAGGTGGACTCGGTTGGCGCAGGGGATTTGGCGATGCCTTGGCAACGTCAGCCTCCTCCTCCCCCTCCTCCGACTCGTCTCTTTTACAGCAGTAATACTAATGAGCAAAGTGAGAGGTCACACTCAGTATGTAAGTAAGTAGAGGGAGTTATTTATGAGACCGTATAGCAGTAGAGCAGATTTACCTGCAGCCTACAGTAACACAGAACTGTGACAATAGTTAGCAAGATGACCGCAGCCAAAATTCCACCTGTGATGACCACTGTGCCGGCTGTCATTCGAAATGCTCTCCATCAACAAACTAAGCAAGCCATTAAGACAAAAGGAAGGCATTGTTAAGTTAGAATAGTCCAACTGCTGTAAAATTAGAAGCACACAGTTTCCTACAATATCACTATATGCCTAAACATCATGATTTGTTCTCAAGTAAGAGTTTATTTTAAGAAATTAATAGTTTTAGTAACTAGTTAGTAAATAGTAACTTTTATTTAAGTGACAGTGAAGACATTTATATTGTTACGAAATGAACTGTTTCTATTAAACCTGAAGAACCTGAAAAAATGTCTCCAACATGGATTGATCCCACCTAATTAACGTTTACAACATATTCTAAATCAACAGCTTTACAATCACAAGAATAAAAAAAAAAATACATTTTAACATATATTCAAACAGAAAGCCATTATTTAAAATCTCTGGTGAAATATCAGCAGTTTATTGGTCTAGTATCACCGGTGATGCTGAATCACTACCACTCTTTATCTATTAAATAACAGCCATTGTTAACATTATATGTACATCTGATGCCTATTTCATGCTCTTTGATCATGAAATCAGTAATTATGGAACCGTATTCAAGCATATGGCAGAAGAGTGAAATAATTAACTGATCAATGATGCATTAAATGATTTTCCAAAAATAGCACATTTGCATTTTACATTATTTTAACAGGATGTCTAAGGGAAGATGGTGTGTAACTGTCCATAAAGCTCCTGTTATTCTCTCATAATAAGTCACAAATTAGTGTCAGTAGTCAGTGTTATTTACTGTTACAAACAGTCCTGTCTCTGTCTGTGTGGAATGCTAATGAAGATGCAACTAGACACAAGTGAATCAGAAAGGGCCCCTCGATAAGACTTTTAGATTTTGTGATGACAGTATTTGGTCTTACCTCAGGCCAGAGACTCACTCAAGCCCACAAGAGTCACCCATTTGAACAAATCACTTGTTAAGCTTTATTTAACCAAATATAAGGGTCATAATCAGTTAATAGGCCTAACATTACCAACAACACAAAATGTAGGAAAGGAGGAGGAAAGGAAAGGAAAGGACGTGTAGCCAAGTATGGTGACCCATACTCGGAATTTGTGCTCTGCATTTAACCCATCCAAGTGCACACACACGGTAGTGAGAAGTGATCAAACACACACAGTGAATACACACCCGGAGCAGTGGGCATGATGTAACGTTACTTTAAGAATAATTTAACAATTTATGTTTAACAAAACAATAGCTACTATAAATTATTGAAAACCTTTTAGTCTTCTAATTGGATTAATTCAATTTAATTATCATTTTAAATATCATCTTGCAAATAAATAGCCTAAAGATTTTTTTTTTTTATTAATACAGTTCTCTGTGACGGTGTTCAAGCGACCAACATTAACAAAATAATCAATATAAGGATTAATGCATTTGTGTAATGATCTAAATACAGCATAAATTGCATTACCTCAGATGGAGTTTTGTATACTCACATTATGGTATCTACAGAACATAGGGCACGTGTCCAACGCATCCGGCGAACGTAACCATAAACTTCCCACCAAATCACTTCCCGAAGTCACATCTCTAGACGGAAAAAAATTCCTATAATAATTAGAACAGTCAAAAAGATGACTGAACAGACAGGCGACGATAAGAGCTGAACTTCACGAGCACTGAGAGAGAGCTGTGAGGAGAAGAGCGTCCGCTGGAGTCACGTACTGTACGTCCCACATCTATCAGCCTCTCCCCACTGATCACACACTCATTCAGTCATATACTGGAAGCCAAGTCCTCGATTCTACTGACATTTCGACTAAATCATTTTTTTAAGTGTGCATTTTTTTACGGTGGGCTAAATAATATTTAAAGCAAATTTAAAGATGGCAAATATGAATTTGAATCTGCGCTGGATTATGTAAGTGTGATTTGAATGTTTAAGATTAGTATTGTATTAGTGGACAAAATATCTTTAAGATCTGTACTACTTTTAAAACATTTTTGCTATAGACTTTTATTTAGGCACCCTCTTAAGATCCAGCTTCACTGTAAAGGTGACATCAAAAGCTATTACTTTGATTCTAGCATGATTCAAGCTGTCTTTCAAAAGCTAAGTGTGAAAAATCTAGTGAATTTTTATAAGTAAATTGCAAGTGACCTAAAAAGAAGATTATTTCTGCAAGATGTGCTGCTACTTTCTCTGTCAAACACACACACACATACACACTCACAAACATTCACTCATACTTTTAGTCCCTCTTTCAACTCTTTCTTCCCGTTCCTCCTGTTGGACCACTTTGAGTGCTGCTAAGAGGAGATAGTTGGAAAAGTGGAGAAAACCATATTTTAGTATATGAATTATTAAACCTTCAAATATTAAAGGAGGCTGAGATTCCAGTGTATTGTACAGAAATGGTCATGATAAATTTATAAGTAAGATGCAGTGTAAGGAAAGGTTATTTTTCTCTTTTACCCTCTCTTCTTTTTCCTCTGTCAAAAGCTGCTCTCAGAATTCCCATCGGAGCATCCATGCCTTTCCTCTATCCACTGGAATATTTGGGGTGAAAGGTTGACAAAACTGACTGCGTTAATACAGGTTAGACAGAGAGTGTAAGTTTACATTGACACATGTATGCAAAAGACATAAATTATTATTTCAATTTGTTTGTTGTATAACAAATAGCAGCGCATGGAAGACAAAATCAGTTGATAATCCAAAAAGGACATCTATCACTGCCAGATTGATCAGACATCGTAACAGATGTTAGAATGTCAGTGTCTCAGTCTCAGTGTAGTCGAAACTAAAGCTTGTTCTTCAGTACATGTCAAGCTGATTGAATTAACTATATGAGCCAGAGGGACGCCCAGGGCCCAACTGCTCAGTGAAACAGTCAGAATGTGACTCAAGTTACATGAAAAGTAGAGAAAAGCAGTTGAGATAATGAATAATAATAATGGTGCTGCTGAAAAATAAAATTTCTCCGTGTAGGGCTCCATATACTGTTTATAGCATTTCCTTAATGTAAACAAGATAATATACTGTGTATTTAAATATATTTATATATAATTAAACTTGTTGTGTGCACAATGTCTGTTTTGATTGTATGAATCACGCTAATAATTCTCACTCACATAATTTTCCTTGTCATTAATGAAATGCTGACATCATCGTATAGATGGAAAAGAGAGAAAAACTGTTGTAACGATCTGTGCTTGATGACTGAAGCATTTCATTAAATTATTTTATGCCTACTGAGCTTCAGAACATCCTGCAGGGAGAAAGACGGCGAGAGAATTTAAAAAGAAACCGTGATGTGCTTTCTTGGTAAAACTGAGTGATGTCATTTGCTCTGGCAGCTGAGCAAATTCTGTGGGACAGGGATTATGCGGTCTGCTCATTTTGACTGCCCCACAAGAACACAAATGGACAGAGAAAGGTATTTTTGCGGCTTCACTATGCAAATGTGTTAGAAGACAAAGTGCATGTATATTTGATGAGGAACAAGGCTGCCTTGTCACATTTCGGTGTGAGAGACAGCGTTTGAAGTGCACTGAAGAAGAACCGACCTCCAGTCACACTCCAGTCCAGGCATGTCTGCAGACAGAGTTTTTGGGGTTGAGATCAAATCTTGACCCAATTCTGCAATTCCAATTTACAAAATTATGATTTAAAGACTAGGCCTAATCATAATCTTAGTGCAACCCAATTCTTTAACTTAATACTGAATAATGAATGTAATGAATAACCAGGTGTTCACTCATACTGTATAAGGCCCCTCCCGAATGGCCACAAAATTTACTTCCATCATGAACCATCCCAAAACACACGCTTGACTGTAACCCTGAAGACATTGATTAAATAGTTTACATGTACCATATGGTAAAGTACAGTTAACTAATATATATATGACTTTACTGTAGCATTTTAGCATCTTTTTTCATCCACATCACACTGAAAATTGAGGTGATTTCACGCAGGGTATAACAACCCATCCCACTTCCCTCATAACACTTGTGGATTTGTGGAAAAATTACCGGCCTACATAATAAAATATATAAATACTGAGAATAAATATGCTTATGAAGGTACATCCCTTTTCAAAGTTGTGACCATTGTCTTCAGTATTGGTAACCATAATTTATTACTGATAAATACTGCCCAAACTATCCAGAAATGCTTTCTTTTGGTGCTTTTCCACGGCATGGTACGACTCGGCTCGGTTTGCGCTTCCACTGCATTTTAGTACCGCTTTAGAGTGGGCGGGATTATTCACGTGTTGTTATAGTTGCGCCGCCTCT
>JAUMHP010000083.1:3408849-3441785 GCA_032361065.1 Enteromius trimaculatus
ACAATACAATATGTAACCGAGACGTTCTTTGTAGTTAAGTAAAGGACCCTAATAAACAATTTTTCCTAAAGGACTGTGTGTATAATGAGAATGCGGTAGACAATCACAAACAGAAGCCCTTTACATGGACACTGATTAGAAGATGTAGTAAAACAGAATGATTACGCAGGATTAGTGAATGTAAATTAGCCTTTTGTCTCCGTCCACCTTTCTCACAGTCGCACTCCCTCCCACTTTCTTTATTAAAGATTTCCCTTTGTGGTTTCCCATCTCAACGACATTTCCTTCACAAGACTTCACACCACTCCCCAGCTGAACAAGAACAGACCTGAATGGTGTCAAAAACTAAAACTTACATTGTGTGTCCAGCGTCTTCACGGACATTTGAGGAGCCTGTGAAAACTGCTGCACCTCCATAGGAATATCTGAGAAAGGTGGCTCACGTGCGATAAGACCAATTAGATAACAGGGACTTAAGTAAACAGAGAAGACTTCAAAGACAATTCAACAATAACATTTAAAGTACGCTGTGCTTTTTTTTAACCATGACATCAGTCTTATCTTGTGAGGCACGGGCATCTTTGATCCTGCCACAGTGACTGATTACAGTCTATAGAGAAAGAAAGATGCAGATGTTGTGTCATTGATTCCTCTTGGACCAATGACATGTTTTGGACAAAACAGGTTTTATTGATCTCATTTAGCTAGGCTAGAATAGCGGCTAAATTCATTAAACTAACATCCCATATTTCTGCCCAAATCTCTCTGGAGAACCATGACCTCAGATGTCAACAGCGAAGTACATCAACAACATTATCTTACATAATAACACACAGGGGTTGGCAAAGTTTATAGACAACTGTATATGTTGACATCTGTTATTGTTATTTATAAAGAGAGCAATAAGTCAGACTGCATAAATTACTGTGAAATCAAACTCAGCTGAAGTCAATAGGGAAAAGGAGCTAAAGATAGGGCCATTTGAATGTCATCTGTGTTACGGGGCCATGTGTCACAGTCCCAGCGGTGGAACTTGATTTAAGCTTCATTCCCATGAATGAACTGTAGTTATTTACCCAGAGTTCCAGACTGCGTGGAGCCAATGTGTTTTCTCTGATCAGTGCTGACATACAAACATAGTTAAAAGAGATAATGAGGAATGGGGTAAACTATGACATTTAAAATAATCAAATACAATTCTTTTTTGTGTACGTTTTTGCTAAAAATATCTGCATGTAATTACAATATGTATTTAATTTCTAGAATTATATAGACTGCTAACTATATTACTTTACTGCAAAGTTTCTTTATCATAACAGACAAAATGACTTGTACTGGATGGTTCGAGGACTCATAAATGTATTTTAGAGAGAAGGTAAAAACATCTTGATGATGGATTTGTTTATTAACGCAGTTCACCACGCTATTTATTCAAACACACCAAAAGTTGGTCTGCACATGTTATTTTTGAACTAAAGCAGGGGATAGCAGACAAAAGTTTCGACTATCTGCCCTATAGTCAGTGACACAGTGACAAATAAAAGATTTTAGAATACAGACCAACCCATGTTTGGATTACAAACACACTGCTTTTCACTTCACAAGATGTTAACTGATGGGCTATAGATGTGTGGATTACTTGTAGATTATTATGATACATCTACCCTTAAACCTACCACAAAACCTGTTTTAACCTTTTCCATATCTCACCTCAAAAGTTTTAGCAATACAACAATACACAATAACTACACAAGAAACCCAGTGACCTTATTGTTTTGAGTTTTAAGAAACAACAAGCCTTGTGTGATGTTTCACGTTGTCTTCTCGGGACTGGCAGGGGATAAGTTGACAGAGATATGTTGCTTTCAACTGCTTCTTTCTCTGTTATAATATATAGGTGTTTTGGTTTTCAGTTGACATCATAGCCAGAGTGATGTTACAATTCACACATAATTTTTGCGCTGCTTCTGGAGATCTACCTGCAGGCTTTCATTCTGGATCCTTTAGTTTAGTTTTGGATAATTTAGCAGTTTTCATCAGATACAGGCAGAAAATTACCACTGTTTTCTTACAGATTTGGAGAAGTTTAGCTTTACATCATTTGTTCACTAGTGGATCCTGTGCAGTGAATGCATCACCTGCATTTGGTGCCCAAATAAAGTTAAGGAAATAACTTATAAAATATTACACAGGTTTTATCCTGTTAAGCAGTTTTTGCAAAAATTCAAGAGTAACATTGATGCATCTTGTTCATTTTGTCAATTTTCTTCTGAAACAGTGACTCATTTCTTTTGGGAACGTTCTTATGTCCAGTCTTTCTGGAAAAAGGACCTGATCGTTCAGAATATGTGTTTTAACTTTTCTTTATGTTATAAATACCTTCTGTTTGTTTTTTAGTTAAAGATAAGAAACTGCTTAATGCAAGTTTTGTATAAACCTCTTGTTATTTATTGGAAAGTTTTATATCCATAAATGTAAATATATTGTAAACCCCACTTTAACATCTTCAAACAAGAATTGCATTTGTATTTAAGTACAATATCTAACTCTGTTAACTAAAAAAGCCATAAAAACGTCTAGAATTTGTGCTATGTTTAAGATTTCTCCTACATACATAACTGTACTATTATATATGTTTCTCTCTCTCTCTCTCATTATCTTTTACTTAATAAGTGTTATTGAAGAATACTTATTTTGTTGCTGTTGACATCCGTAATCTTGTTCTGTTTATGTGTTTCTGTAATCTGCCATGTGATTAGCCGTACGGTGTTCCTATGAAGCCACGCCCCCCTTACGGCAGAAGATTCAGCTCTTCCCGACGGGAGTCGGCTCTTCTCGTTCGCTACAAAGAATCGGCTCTTAGAGCTGGCTCGTTCGCGAACGACACATCACTGCTTTCAGTACTGTTTAACAGCTTGGTATATTAATGTTGTATCAGTTAATGAAATTACGGTATTTGACTGGAAATTTAACTTAAATCCGTAAAACCTAAAATGTTGTTGCCGTATTTTTTTAAGTCACATTCCGGCAACCACAGCTGCCAGTTTTTTACTGTAAATTTTACGAATTTTTTTTTTTACAGTGTTTATATGACTTTCTTTGTATGTGGAAGTTATGAATCACCATAGAGAAAGTGGCATTACCATATTATTTAACGATAGATAATATTGTAACTTTCATAATACACATCTTGTCTCAACAGATTACACTGGTTTCACATGCAATCAAGTTGGTCTTATAACAAAATAAAAAGCTTATCTGAGCCATGTATGGGGTTTACAGTCAAGAAACTATTCAAACCAGTCTTCTGAATTACTGATAGTCCCAATATTTACTCAGCATCAGAAAAGATTTCTACAGAACATGGGGTACGTTGAGCTCACATTTAGGTCTTTCAATGCTTAAGGATACACACAGTTTGTTAAGAATTAAGAGAAATGGGGCGACATGGGGTCTGTACCACAAACTTTCACACAACCTCCAACAAACAAAAGGGGGAAGTACCTCTGTGTGACTGGCCCAAAGCAACTTCCTGTTTGTGATTATGTAGCCAAAAACAAAGGCTGTAAGGGAACTGTCCTGCAGTTACAGCTCTATGGTGCATTAAATGCGCGCTGGGTGTCTGTCCACACGCTGTATCTCTGTACAATGCTGGGAAGCAGCTGTGGCCTCTCTAAAACAGACAACCTGTCACTAAACATGTCACAGGTTTTGGGTTTGAAATGTTTGAACATTTTAAAAAATGTACCATCTGCTTCACTCATATCTTGCCCTTTGCAAAACATGAGCTCCATATCTAACCTCATGTCTTAAAATGTTCTTGTATTTCAAACTGTAAGAAGCCAGACATCTATTGTTAGAAGAATCCAGAAGAGCAGGATGCATAAATCAATCGCTGATTCACTAAGGAAGCTATTAGACAACAATAGAACCACAATAGGACATTGTAGTAATTTTTGGTGGGCTGTCCTCCAGCAACACCAAATCCTTGTATGAAGATCTCACAGACAGCCTTGAAGTTACAATGGCAGGATTCATTCAGTAAAACAGGAGACATCAGATATTAAGCATCAAGCATAAACCTGATACTAAGTGATTAAGATTGCATGCTAATGTTCA
Source organism: Enteromius trimaculatus (assembly GCA_032361065.1). Taxonomy (NCBI): domain Eukaryota; kingdom Metazoa; phylum Chordata; class Actinopteri; order Cypriniformes; family Cyprinidae; genus Enteromius; species Enteromius trimaculatus. Next base: position 3,412,969 of record JAUMHP010000083.1, read on the forward strand.
AATGTCTGTAGTCAGTAAGATTTTTAAAATAAATCAATACTAAGCATACATTAACAAATACGAGTATAAACTTTCAAAATGTTACAAAATATGCAAAATAAATGTTGATTTTTCCATATATAAAAAAGTATTGATAAATAATGTATCACGGCTCCCTTAAAAACATTAAGCAGCACATCTTTTTTTAAACAGCAATTATAATAAAATATATTTATTTAGCATCAAATTAGTATATTGATCTCTGAAGGCTCAATTGACAATAATGCATTTTGAAAATAAAACATAAATTGTAATAAATAAATTCAACCTTTGTGAGCAAATAAAAATCTAAAAAAAAAAAACCTGATTTAATTACAAACTCAACAGTAGTGGATAATATTACACTGCTGGGTTAAATGCAACCCAGCACTGGGTAAAATATGGACAAAATGTTTAAACATTTAACCCAACCACAGGGTTAAACCAACCCAGTATCTGGTTCTGTCCATATTTAACCCAGCATTTTTTAACATGCAACTTTTTCTTAAACCAATAGGATTTCAGTAACACTTTATTTTAGGGTTTCTTAACATAGTTGCTTATATCATGCATATTAATAGAATATAAGCAATTTATTACTAACTAAGCACATATTAATGTCTCACATAATACTAAGTGTTACCGGATTGCCATGCTAAATAATAACGTAAAATAATCACTTTTATGGCTAATCAGAAGACATCCATACAGGTGTCAGATTTCTCAGTCAGAAGACTAAAGTTGTGTGATCCATAATTCCTCTGTAAGATCATCTTAACATTGCTGCAATGAAACATACAGAGTTTAAGTAAATACTGTGAATAATGTTCTGTCTTTTGGCACATACAGTAATAAAGTCTTTTGCACATCCTAAAGCTATTTACGCCTCTGACCGTCTGTGAAGTGTTTGGTGATTAGTGGCACTTTGCCAGAGTGTGAACACAGCAAGAGAGACCTTCACCTTCACTGGCCAAGTGCCCTAAATTTATCTTTTGGTTTAAACCAAGGTTTCTCTATCTATTCGTGCAGGACCCCTGTATGGCAAATTATAGGTGATCTCACACAGTACTACTAACAAGCTGCTGAACTGAATCAGGTGTGCTAGAGGTTTAGGAATCTACAAGACCAAACACTAAATGCTTTCTAGTTTGTTTACTCGGTCATTACTTCTAATCACTCACTGCAGCTACAGTATGCACATGTACAAGTATGTCTGCTAAGCATCAAGAATAATCAGCGTATTTATGAAAATAAAGAGGCAACAGGAACTGTAAACTGGTGTGATATTTTCATCCCAGTGTTTTCTTTATGTGGGACATTCTCACAGTGCCCTGTCCATTATCTGTCTTTCACCGCTTCGATAGCTTCTACCAACACTTTTACCTCCTCATTGCTTAAGTTCATAATACATGCAAAGTGTTTTAGATGTCTAACTCTTGTTTGTTTATATCTTCTTGCTTATAAAATGAAATTTTTGTAATTAATTACTCACTCTTGTGTTGCTTCAAGCCCATAAGACCTCCGTTCATCTTCAGAACACAAATTAAGATATTTTTGATGATATCAGAGAGCCATCTGTCCCTCTCATGGCAATTTGTAAATTTTTTTACGAGGTGGCTAATTCACACAAATTCGTATTACCTCACTCAAGACCACACAAATTCATATGTTTTTTGCAAAATCGTATGTATTTTACGAGTTGCCAATTTGTATGAATTTGTATGAATGACCTACACCTAACCCCGCCCCTAAACCTACCCATCACTGGGGTTTAGACAAATCGTACAAAATCTAACGTGTGAAGTCACACGAATTTGTTCAAATTAGCATAAATTTGCCACCTTGTACGAATACGTACAAATTGGTTGTGAGACTGTTTTGGTTAAACGATATTACTTTTGCGCAAAAAAGTAATCTCGTAGCGCAGCAAAACTGAAGTTGAGCCACTGACGCGGACTGTTTTACAGGTGTTTCTGGATCTAGGATCACTTCAGTTGTGTTGCTGTCTATGAAGGGACAGATGGCTCTCTGATATTATCAAAAATACAGATGAACGAAAATAATAGATGAACGAAGATGTTCTGCCCTAGTAGGCGGAACCTTACAGGAACGACATGAGGGTGAGTAAGTAATGCCAGAATTTTAATTTTTGAGTGAACTTACCCTTTAAGTTAACCTATATTATTATATTATATATTACATATTGGATATTCGTATATTCATAAAGCACATATTCTGGATGTCCAAATTCAACATCCCTAATTCTACCCAATACTCAACCCCAACTACCACCATACTAACTATTAATGAGCAACAAATTAGGTGTTTATTGAGGCAAAGTCAAATTAATATTAATGTTAATAGCGAGAACCGGACCTTAAAATAAAGTAACCAAATTCTCGCAATCAGCCATATCCTTCACTTTTACTTCAATAGCATTATTTGCGTCATTAAGGCACTGTTTTTCTTATCAGCACACACATATGTATTTTCATAGATTTTTCTTTCATTTTAGCAAATTAAGTATGCACAAAAAAGTAAAAAAAAAAAAAGTATCTAAAAATCTCATATCGATAATTCAAAGGCACATAACTAATGACTAAACTGTTTTATTGCATTGCAGTTGTCAGATTGTCAAATGTTTTTAATAATGAAATATAATTGTTGCTAATATCAATTAATCACTTTTACTTATATAGCACTTTTAACAATACAGATTTTAGCAAATCACTGAACATTATCAAATAGCAGAACAGAGTGATGGTAATGTATAATGACGAGATTGCCCCCATCTAAGCAAGCCAGAGGCGACAGCGGCAAGGAACCAAAACCCCATCCATGAGAGAATGGAGAAAAAAAAAACCTTGGGAGGAGAACCAGGCTTAGTTGGGGCTAGTTCTCCTCTGGCTGGACGCCCAGCACCTAACTTCCAGTTAAATTTTAAGCACATATCAGATTATGTAAGAACTTATAGTGTGTGTGTGCATCTGGTTCCGGTGAACTGTCCACGGAGCTCATCTAGGTGTTCTTGTCTTCGAGGAAAAGATCATCTCTTTGTGCTGATACACCATCTGATCTGGATACGGACTGAGGAACCGAATAAGAGAGAGACAGACTAATATTAGCATAGATGCCATTCTTTTTCTGATGTAACGAGTACATCGTGTGTTAAGGGGAGTGTTCCCGGTTCCGGCTGATTTAATTAATGCAGCATAACAATCCTTTAGCGGATTTGATAATAAACAATATGAGTTCCAAAACAATTGTGGGAAACAACGATTTTTATCTCTGAGTTTTCTTTCCACTACAACGCAATAATTACTTTTCAGTATGTTTATTAATAATGACAAGTAATGTGAATAAGAATGTGTGTTCATATAATGCACTGGTTTAGAGGTGTGGTTTTATATATATATATGTTTACAAAAATTCAAAGTTTTGTGCTATTGTGAGGAAAAATATTTGGAATGTTTTCAATTGGGCCATTTACAATTTGAGCTGCATGCTAATGTCACTTTAACCTCTAAAAGCCTTAATGGATTATCCTGTCACATAAAACCTCCATAAATATCCAATTAGAGGGTCTTTAGTCATAAAACTGTAGTAGCACACAGTGCTGCCTGGAATATTGTGGTTTGTGGGTTTCACTTGATCCCCCACAAATATGCACAGAGGTCCACAACAACAGCCTCTGCTCGCAGGAGAAAGCCTACTGTTCTTTTTAGCATGACACAACTGTTGTGAAAAACACCACAAATGCTTTTTAATAGACTCACTGAGCACATTTGGGTTACTGACTTCCTGGTGTTTTGACTTCCAAGTTGTTGCAAAGCTGCATGAATTTCTTTCTTCTGCTGAACACAAAATGTTTTCAATGTTGATGATAGCCATTGTCTTCCACAATCTGGAAAAAAATACTATGGAAGTCAACTGTTGGTTACCAAATTTTCTCATACAGACGTGGAACAACCTGAGGGTGAGTAAATAAGTTAAATAAATTGGAGGAATTATCCCGTTAACTGTTCCCTGAATTCATTTCACTAAGTAGGCCAATGTCAGGCTTGTCTCCGTTCTCTGAAGTGATTCATGAGATTTTAAAAAACACTTATGAAATGGATTCTTCACAAGTGAGCTGGCTGGTGTAGGAGTCATTTAGAAACACTTGGAATTAAGACAAGCTGCTTACTTGACAAAACAGAATACACAAATTGAAACGCAAACAAAGGTCAAACATTGCAAGCACATGCAGGTGTCAGATAGGATGTCAGTTCTCACGCTTCTGATGCCAGCTTTGAGTGTGGGAAGTGTTTCTGCGTGTCCACACACAACTCCAATTATCTCCTTATCGTGAACACCTCCTCTACAGCCTCTTAGTTTTCCCTGGCCCTCAGGTCACACTACATCTTTAGAGATTGCCCGTACACCCTCATCTTACCTGAAGCCTTTTGACATACAGACACAAATACACGAACATAAAGGTTTATAGTATACTGCAAGGATTCGAAACACAAAACTCTGCCTGCGGGTGCTAAAATATGCAAGTCACACCCTATGCTTACTAATTCTACAAATACATCAGTCTTTGTATGTGATTACGCACCATGAAGACAAAATGATTAACTTTTTTTGTCTAAATACAACAAGTTTATGAACCTGGTCTTTTATGGCAGTGTTTATTGTGCAGGATAATCACTAAAATCTTTCCATTATCTTTACCATTACAATAGCATTCCAACCACTTGTGTCCTCAGCGTTTGTTTCATAATAAGTGTTTTACAATTGTATTTGTCTATCTCTACTTTTACTGTACTACTAATAAGCCAACGGTTCACACAAAAATAAATATTTGCTCGTAATTTAGTCAGTGTTGTGTGTTTTTTTTTATCCACATCGAAAATTGGCAACCAATGTTGTACATTTCTTAAAATACAATTTCAGAACATTTTATGAGCATTCTTTCCAGAACATTTAATATTTCATCTGTTTTCTTAAGTGATAAAGAGGACAAATATTTAAGAATGTGCCTGTTTAACCTGATCTCAAGAGAAAAAGACTCACCACTCTTTGTCAACGTATATTTGTTATGAACTTCCATAAGTTAACACAGATGTCTGCTGGCTAAATATTGAACATATTTTCATCTAAATTACTTCTATTTGAACTCTTTAAGGAGAGTGATGAAAGGATTCACTACTAAAAGCCCCCTTTAAGGACAAGCCTGTCAGCTGCTGTTTTGATTCCGGTCATGTAATGTTAATAAATATGAGATTAGAGATGCAATATGAAGAAAATGGCTGCAGCTATAGGCAACTGATTGCCCAACAGTCTCACGGCAGTTTGTGATTTAGTCACGTAATTTAATTTAATCTATTTATTCCTACCAGGGGCATGTAAGTCCAGCACGTTTTTAAACAAATCCATTTATATTGGATGCATCTAAGTCCAGTAAATGTGCTGGACTTACGCAAACAACGAAATACTGTAAACGTGTCCCTGCCACGAATAAATACCGTGAGACTGGGTAGCATTGGCAGCTTCATACAGCCATGCATCATGCCTTCTGCAGAGCTTTTGGCAAAACATCAAAATTAAAGGTGACTCACCTCGGAGAGTAAATAATTAAAGTTACAATGTCCTCCATTTGTTTTAATATGAGTTGATATTGATTTTTTTCCAAGCACAACTACAGCTACACATCATCCAGTGTTGTAAAAAGAAACTGTAAAAGTTGATCAGTGTAAATGTATGCAATCTTCTTTCAAAACTGCTGCTTCTAACTTGTCACAACCTGAGCGCTCATTGGCCATGATTAAATGTAGTTAACACGGATGTGCTTAGTACTGTTTGTGGTCTCATGCAGGCTTACTACAAGCCTAGATCATTCACGGTCTGAATAGTGTTGCTTTCATCACTGTCAGGAGATGATTCTGTCACATATAATTGCAGCCTAACTGCAAAGCATGTCTGTTTTCTGCCTGATACTCCTAAGATCTGCTATATTTCTCCAGTGGTTCACAGCTATAGAGCACAGGGACTTTCCACTTCTGTTCAGGGAAAGTGAGACCGTGAATAACCTTTGTGTGTTGTGATTCATCACTGCATGTTCTGACTTTGCATTGCTTAATTCCATAAAAAATAGGTAGCAGCAGCCTAATTTGATGGGTCCATGGAGATGCAATTAGAACCTGACTAGAGTTCTCACTTCTTAATGGAATTAAAACCTTTTCCCTTTTGAATTTTCCTGTTATTTTCATGTTTACAAAAATCTTCAGTGTAAAAAACAAACTTTGATTTTTCAGGGGCATTATTTAAGCCATGAACATATTTGTCATAACTAAGGGCACGTAAACCACGGCACACTGCATTTATGGAGCAGTTCAATTTTTTTTACTGAGGATTTTAAAATTCCTGTAGTGTGAGCCCAGCTTAACCCTCAGGCCAACCAAGATGTACAGTAGGTGACTTTTTTCTTCAGGTCTGTGTTTGGTCTGTATGAAAAATGTTACATATGTTATTAAATAAAGACTCTTATGTGTTGTAATGCATAGTGATTCAAAATCACCAGTTAATCATTTTTAATAATAGTGTTAAACTATAAAAATACAAATGCAATAACTAGTTACAAAGCAATTTCTATTGATGCCCAAATAATAAACCTTAGCTGAGGTAAGAGTAAATAGAGTAAATGGTAAAATTTTAATTGGCATTACTTGCTGTAGTTTTCTAAATGTTTGACCAATTAATTAAAACATTTTAGCTGAATTGACTGAAAGATAAGTTTGGCGAAGGTTGAGCCTACTACAAAATAAAGATAACACTTGAGAAAAATTGACTGAAAAGTAAAAGTAAAATTTCTGTGGAACTTTTTACTAAATCACAAATAGTAGAATCATCTTGCATTTGTTTTTACAGTAGACTTTAATGAAGATGCATATAAAGTCTATATGGGATCTTTCGATAATGACTGAAATATTATGTAACGTTTAAACAGCTTTGAGTAATTGAGTTCTGAGATTTTCCCGCTTGCATGTTTTGAAATCCCCAACCGAGTTTAAAGGGAGGGCGTGTTTTTCCCACTGCCATTTCAGAAAGTTTGTCAAGTAAATGAATAGCTAGGGCTACAGCTCGTGAAGTGGTGTGGCGGAAGGAGCCTCTGGATGAGAGCAGGAGAATGAAGCCTTGAATACATGATCTCTCTCATTCACTCAGCTGAGACTGCACGAGCAGCACCGGAGTTCGCGAGCACAAGCCACAAGTGCTGTTTTTGGATCTAGTTTTTTTATACTTACGTGATTCATTTCCTTTTCTTGAACAGACCAATGCTGGATATATGTTAAGCCTGCGTGGAATCCCACAACTATCCATAAGAAGGAATGCATCTTTTCCTCGTGAAACTAATTCTTCTGATATCACTCTTTACTTTGACGCAAGGTAACGTTACGTTTCATAAGATGCTTTCTTCATTAGACGCCAGTCGCAATTTGTACTGCATTATATGCTTAACATGATTTCTAACAAATAATCTACGTTTCTTTTTCTGACATTTATTGTAAAATTAAACACCTTGCCCGAGTCACTTGTTGCGCAGTGATGTCAGTAGGTTACTCAGCCTATGCACTTGTTTTAAACGGCATAAAGAGCAGATAAATCGTTTGATATATATCACATTTAATAAGAATATTCTGTAGACTGAACTTTAACACAAGTATCTATCAAAAAATATGTTGGACTAACACTGCTAACTTGTCTCTAGTTTTTACTCTAACGCAAATATACATAATCCAACTTTTTAGTAGGATATATAACAGTTAATAACGTTTCGTACGTCGCTCGCAATGATTTACATTAAACGAATCCAAATGTCTTTTGAATCAGTTACACCACATGGCGGTTTCAATACTACAGTTCATACAATGCTATAGGGGCAAATAGCCTATTGGTCTAGCGCACTTTCACATAAGTTTCTACACTTTTGCAGTTAGATGCTAGCCAACGTACCTTATGGCAAGCCGTTTGTATTGCTTGCAACTATCATCTATTTGTATGTTACTAGTAGCCTGCGTATTTTTAAATATTAGTAAGTAATATTAATCTAATTAAACAGTGTCTTTAGTAATTTCTTTACTTGGTACTGATAGGTAACACTGTCTTACGTAGGCTACTCTATTCATATTTTTACTTTACAATTGCATTTAGTCACTTAACATACATTACATTTCATTAGTTTCATTTTTACACACTAGTAACGGTATATGGAAATTTTGTACTAATCAATCTAATTATTAGAATTATATTCCATTTATTGCTAGTACTTTTAAAGTCCTGATTAGGCACTATATATGACACATAAAAAATCTATGTAACTAATAAGATAAGAAGTATTATATTGGCCAATTAAATAGACAGTCACTATAAGGAGATATACTATCATATAATGAATAGGTAGGCCTATTAGTAGAAAAAAGATACTAGTCACTTTGGATTACTTAGTAAAAGTAACGTCACAGATATTAGTTGGTTTTAAAGAATAAATGTTAAAACAGCTTGCCATAATTCATTCCCCTGAACAGCTGCAGAATGAAGAATGCTCACAGCAGTGTGCTGTCAAGTCCCACTGTCCACAAACATCACTTTAAGGTGTTAGGAGTCACACTTTCTTTCTGGTTTTTGTCCAGTATCTTTCCAGCTTTTGCATAGTTTGGAACCAAACTGAAAATGTAAGACTGCGGAAGAAATGCTCTTATTAATATTTAAAGTTTAAGGATGATACCCCCTTTGGCAGTATATAGGCTATGGATCGACTCATGCAATACTCAACAGAAATGTATAACCCTGTTACTATGTTCTCAGGCCTGGAATGCTCAGAAAAATGCCAAAATGGTGGTACGTGTGAACCTACTGCAGACGGGAGGGGAGAATGCAAGTAAGTAATTGAAATCGATTACCTAAAATTGCAGTTTCTGTACCACATCAACACCCTGGAGTAATTAAATACACAGTTTCAGAGCTGCGCACATCACTAATATAAAATTCATTGCGATCTGGTTCCAAAAGTTGCACATTTTCAGCGATGCATTACAAAACTTTAGTATACCAGATCACAAGTGATCAGTTTGAATCCCAACCTTCTAAACAAAAGCAAAGTGTGCTTCACTCCTTGATGAACATGGCCTCGGCTAATGAGCGACATAAACAACCTCTGATAAAGAGGGCCTAGGGCATCACCCCCTTGGGCTGGTCGTGAGTACAGGCCACTTCTCGAGCCCAAGTCTCGGAGACACCCAGAGCCCTAAATCTTATTTCGCTTTTCTTTTATGGAACGACAGCTGGGGTTTGCCAGAAGCTCGGTGACTATTGTTCTCCAGTCTAGATTAATTCTGTGTGACTAATCTGTTTGAGGCTTCCCAGAATGCCTCAGGCCCCCCCACTTGCGCACCCTGCCCCTGCTCGGGTGTTTTGTCCCATTTTGAATGCCCATTCACTCTGTGTGATTTACATTAGAAGGACAGATGGCAGTAGAGTGTAATTGGACTGGATGTTTTCATAATTGGTAGCATTGCACCATTGGAAAATCAAGAGCAAACAGGTTGCCTCAGCTCACATACCATCACATAACTTTCATTTCTCTACTGCGCTTGAACATGACGGTCGACTGCTTCTTTGCTCTAATTGTGTTGGTCGATTTTCTAAGGGGGTTAACTCTCTTTGGCCCCTCTGTACTTTTTACTTCAGCAGTGATGTGAATGCAGGATTGGGTTGCAAGCATTCGGCCAGGGTTGCATTGTCTTTTTATCAGGGAGTTTATCAGGGTGGCTATGGAGGAGCATACTGGCAGGGCTCATTTGAAACGGGATGGTGGCGGCTTTGTTTTTGGCCTCCCTCAGTGGACTGCGAGCACATGGAGCCGTGCTGGCGGTGGGCCACATCTTAATTCTGTCTGGCAGCCTCCCTGCCTCAGTCGGGCCACAAAGCCACCATTGTGCCCTATCACACTCAGACTCCTCTAATTAAACATGGAGATACAAACGAAGGCCTCTCTCCCGCTCAGGACGGCACATTACTATGTCTAGTACCTTTTATCTATTGTTCAAGTGCAACTGGTGGACAAACAAATGCAGACTGGTGGTCCTGCAACATGTCTGACAAACTTTGGCAAAAAGTGAGTTCGTAGGTCAGTTTTGGCCACACTGTCCCTCTAATCAAATGGATCCATTGTGAATGCCCTCAAATGCTTTCTGACATATTTTGAGCTTTTAGTTGCCGCACTATAAATACTGAAATTGTTCTCTTAAAGAGGCAGTTCTCCCCAAAAAATCTGTTCTGTCGTTATTTATTTATCCTTATGTTGTTCCAAACCTATATGGCTTTTTTCCTTCTGTTGAGAACAAAATAATATGTTTTAAAAACATTATCAGTTTTTGTGCATAATGAAAGTCGGTGGGGTTTGCATCCCTTGTGACTTTGATTAGAGTTAAAATATTCTTCTTAAAAAGGACTGAATGTAGTTTATGTTAAATAACATTTCTAAGCAATATAACCACATATTTTATTATTAATAATAAATAACAGTATTAATTAGTAATTTAAACATAAATTGATTAAAACAAGTTCATTTAAATATAAACATACATTATATTCATTGACATTGATTGATTCCTTGATAATTTAATGTGTCACATGCTTTAAATCAACCACTGTTAGCTATCAATATTGTTTTGGGAAGATGTGTTGGTTCTACTTGACATTCCATGCCAGGAATACCAAACACTCATATCTGGCCCTCTGACAGGCTTGTAAAGGAGTGAGTGACTCGTTATCTTTGATGCTTTGGCAAGGCCAGAAGACCAACTGACAGTAATACAAACCAGCTTCCACATCTGAATTCCTTGTATGTATGAGGGACGGCAGATTTGAATCAAAAGGATTAGTGTTCAACAAGGAGATGAGCGATGCAGGACTGGAGGGAGATGAGGAGAAGTTCACATGCGCATTTCAAACCTTTCGACTATGTCTTTGATGGGCGACTGTTGATGTAATGTGCAAAAAGAGCTCAGTGTCTTCCGATTGGGTCCCAACAGAGTCATAAAGATGTGAATACTGAGCTCAAAAAAATATGTATCTTATGCTTACTTATTTGAGCCAATATGGTTAAAACGTACACCCTGTGTCTAAAGCAGTAATCCAGAATGACCGTTTGGTTGTGTGTTTAAAAAAAAAGCTCTGTTTGCTTTTTAGAGATGAGTTTTCTTACTGTATTTTGATACAGGATATGGCAGCTTTATGGCACAAAAGTGTCCAAAGTGACGTGTGAGTGGGCTGAAATCTGATTATGCCCTATTTCTATCAGGAATTCAGCAAACTTTGATTGTACATTTTGTTATTGCCAGATTGTGTTTTGTGTGTACAGCTGGCCAAGTACAAAAAAAAAAAAAAAAAAAGCCAGCAAAACACACCAGGCGTGTGTTGTTTTTGTTTGATGCTTTTGACCTGAACCATCTGCCTGTGGAACACAGTATTACAAGTGATCAGTATCAAGGTAAATAATTCACAGTGTACAATGGCTGCTACTTACAGCATAATACCCGCTAATGCCTGAGGTTTTTCTATTCAGCACTGGCAGTGGCAGATGTTAAAAAGTTTTCTCTCACATTGTCACACTGTCAGAGGGGTTAAAGAGGATATTTTAATACAGAAAATCTCTTCCTGTTAAGTGTCCGGCATTATTCCTCTCAAAAATAACTACTTAGTGCCATGAAGGACATCTGAAAACATTAACCTTCTCCCAAGCCTCATAAAACCACCAGGAGCAACACTCATTAGAAAAAGTATTGGGTCCGTTAATGGCTACTCCCTGTCCCTTCACAGATCTGTCGTTCCCATAGGGTCCCTCAGTACTAGGGACAAATAAACACAGGCGTAACGAACACTAACAGATGTGGGCCTGGAGGATCAGGTCTCCTCTGTTGATTACAGAGAGAGTGCGAAGAGCCCGGGGCCCTTGTTTCATAAAGAACAGACAACAGACAAGACTTAAAGACTTAAACTCCCCACTACAGGAAATTAGGGTTTAAAAGAGAGTGGATTTTGCGTCATTGTCGCACTGCCCAAGGGAACAAAACAGTCCAGTGGTGCAGCAACCTTCTTTACAAAACCTAACAACTATCTTACAGGTAGTCTCATCACACAAACAGCTAATGTAAGCCAATTGGCTTCAGGAATCTTCTGTGCAACTTATTGGCTAAGCTACAGTATATTAAAGGCAATCAAGACATAATGATTGTCAAAGTCACAGCAAAATCACAGTTAGGAAGGTACTTACAAAGTAAAAAGGGCACTAAATATGACAATAAAATTAATATTAAATAATAATAAAAAAATTAAATAAAAATGACGCTTTAATAATGTACTGGTTCTAATAGTACACAAAAGCAGTATAAATGTATCATAAAAAGTGTTCATACAGCTGGTGTTGTCTTCTGAAGTCATATGATAGCTTTGCGTTAGAAACAGACAGAAATTTAAATTGTTACGATAATCTTCCCCTCCAGTGAGCTGTTAACTCGAGAAGCTTTGCAACCGGATCAGTCTGGTTTATGAAAGAATCATTCAGGCCAGTTCTGTGATCTGGATCATGGCTATGTGCTAGGGCAAGATTTTCTGAAATAACGTGTGTCGTTTTTATGACATTGTACAAAAATTGTATCAATTAAATACCAAAAACCATCACTTTTCATCAGTTTAATTTGTTCTTCTGGATTGATTTATTTCAAAGACATGCTCATCAAAAATGCTTTTTTTTTTGTGATTAACGTGTAATCTTTGTAACATTTTGCAAATATTTGATTACCATTATGCACAAACACTGTTGTAGTAAAATATCCTTTAATTACTCTTGTAGTATGATGTCCTAACGTCACAACTGTTTCATTCATTGCCTTTACAGCCACTATTTACAGTATTCTGTTTTCAGTCCTGTAGTTCAACCATGAAAGGGCTTCTAAGTTAGACTTTAACTTTTTGTTGTAAGAGACAAACCCCCTTCACTTTGTGACCTTTCAATGGCAGATGGCAGATTGGAGCGCAGTGGGTGGAAACCCCCTGTGTTTCATCTGGCTGAGGGTCAGGTGTCAACAAAACATCTGCTCTGTCCTGGGCCAGCATTGCAGCGCTAGTAAAGTCCTGTTGTCATGGGCTACTGGTGGCCACAGAATGAATCCCATCACTTTTTAGAGGACAAAGGTATTTCTGAGAGTATAGTGAAGGTAGAAAAACAGTATGGGGTCATTCTCTGGTCACAGAATCAAGCTCGAACTAGATCTGTTTACAGAACCTGTGATTTATTTTTATAGGCTTTTCTGTCTGTGTAAAGGATGGAGATTTGTAAATGGAGATTGGTTTTACTTAAAAAAAAAAAAGATTTGGGGAATGCTGCATAATTATAAATCTGGCTTTTATCAAGCGTCAAGAAATACACTGATGTTTTAAAAGGACACAGCAAAACAACAAACTTTGTGTATTTGCTGCAAGAGATTGGAGATAAGAAGGTTAAACTGACTTTTAAATCATCATATTATATAGATTTGTAGAGATTTTTAAAAATGGTCAATTAATTAAGAAGGAACAGCAACCAACACGTGAAAATGTCAATTAAAAGCCTTGTTGATTTTGCTCTCTTTAATGTATTTTTTTTTACCTTAGTAGGCTACCCTTTGTGGCCTAATGCCACTTTAGGTAGCTTGATTGCTAATGTGACAAGCATTTGCCAAGTTAAAGAGCAAACTGGCAGGGTTTCCTGCGGAGGTCCTCAGTGTACTCTCTGTAATTCCCTAATGTGTGCTTTACTAGCAGGAGCCAAGGCTGACTAAGTGCCCTATGTATTTACCCCCTCAAGAAGTGGGACTGTTTGCCAGGACGGGCAGGTCTAGTAGACTTTCAAAGGTGGTGTGATTTTCCGCAGGGTGCCGTTAAGTGCGGCTGCCAGGCCTCTTCACTGAGGAGTGCTGTCAGGGATCGGGACACAGAATGGGGTGAATTTTTAATGTAAACGGTTACATTCCAGCAGGGCCGTGGACTCCTCCCCTGAGGCAGTGCAAAAATATCGAAAACCAGGTTCATATTCTTCAAAGTTTGTGAGTCAAAGATCCATACATCATGGAATCCTACTAGACATGTTTTGGGAAATTAAATTAAACAATTTGGGTTTTTAGTGAGCTAGTCTTATGTAACTGAAAGTGTTTGGAAAAATTTCTGTCCACATAATATAGGGAATGGGCTAGATAGAGGTTTAGTTTAGATTAGGGAACACATATTTACTACTGTATTAACTAAGAGTTTCCCTCCTAATTAGCTGCTTATTGATTAGAGGTATGACAGTTGTTGTAGTAGTTATGTTTAGGTATTGGTTAGGGTTCTAGAATATGGTCATGCATTAATATGTGCTATATAACAGTCAGTATGGTTGTAATATGCATGCTAATAATCAACCAATTAATAGTGAAAGTATTACCTAATCTAAAGTGTTACCTTTAAAAATGACCAAAATGGGACTGTATCCACTTTTCTTTAAGATTACGTTCATGTTTCACTCGATTAACTCTAATGTTGCTGCTAACTAATGCTCACTTAATATAAAAATAGGGAAAATAATTAAATACCCAATAACCTAATATTCATAAATTAAAATAATCTATTTAATTCTGTCTAATAACATACATATCGTACCAATATTAATACTGCATATATTTCTGAATTAAATAATTAAATGAATGTAAAATTAGTGGTAGTTTACCATAAGAACCATAAGAAATATGGCAATAAAATTTTAGGTTTTACAGTTTTAAGTTAAAATTACAGTTAAATACCGTAATTTCATTAAAAGACATAATGCGGTTTTTGCCGCAGCATTTTCATTTTTTTACCGTTAAAATCACTGTACTTTTTTACTTTGTACAGTTCGGCTATAAACTTTTGAACTGTGGTGTGTAAGTAGTAAGTATATATTATATATAAAAATTTATAAAATTAATTATATATATAATATATTTTATTATAATCTAAATAGTAGTATGCAAATAGATATTGAATCCAGCAATATAAGATAAGAATCTTAAAAGCTTTGTAACTTTCAAAAGCATGAAAGGGAGTCGTTTTCAGCCAAGAGCTGAAGGAAGCTTAATCAAGATAATTCAAAAATGACCTCATCATCCAGATATACCAGGAACTGCTGAAGATGAGAAGAAAAGACGGGAGACAGTGAAAGGCGAACGTGGAGGAGTGTGGCTACAGCTCTAGCCCAGCCAAGTAGGAAGGAAGTGAAGAGGAGGCTGGAAGATTAAAAAGGGAGGCCATGATGAGAACAAGAGGGATAGAGAGGTGACCGAGGGATGGGATGGAAGGGAGGGGAAAGAAGAGGAGGTTTAACAGCTGAATGCACACTCAGAGGGGTTAGAGGCACCCAGACTGCGGTCAGCTCCGCTCAGAATGGCGGCAGGAACAATGGGCCTTCTCATGGAGCCTGTCTGCTTTGCTCTGTGGTGGGCAAACCATTCAACTGCCTGCTGCCTTGGCCCTCTTATTCTCTTTGGGAAAGTGTGAGGGGAGTTTATGAGTAGGGAGTCGGGTGCACTGTGACCAGCAGCTGCCGCTCCCTCATTAGCATGCGCACCTGCTCCCTGAGGCCTTTCTGGAAGGCCGACACAGGCCCTCATAACTGCACACAGCGATGTGTTGTCTGGGTTAAATCAGCCTAATTTTTCTGTATCGGATCTCAATTCTCATTAAAGGGGTGATGTCAACTTTTTTTTTAAGTTTTGGATACAAGAGAATAATAAACTATAAAACTACAAACCGAAAACATAACTTCCTCTCTCTCTAAACAAAAAAGTAATACATCCAAATTGTAAAAAAACATAAAGAAAAATAGCAATATTATGATATAAGTCAATATTAGTTTATTCTACTGTTCCTAGCTGTTTGGCACCTGCTGCTGCTGCATTTGCTTCTGAAAGAAGTTAGAAAGTTTATTTAAAAATGTCCCTGATCATTTCAGTCTGGCTTCTGACTGGGGAAGTCAAACATGATCAGATTCCAATACTTCAGAATGGATTACATTAAATTTTAAAATGCTTCTTGCATTGCTTCTTGTCTTGTGGAAGAGCAT
Organism: Enteromius trimaculatus; assembly: GCA_032361065.1. Taxonomy (NCBI): domain Eukaryota; kingdom Metazoa; phylum Chordata; class Actinopteri; order Cypriniformes; family Cyprinidae; genus Enteromius; species Enteromius trimaculatus. The sequence continues at coordinate 3,429,146 of JAUMHP010000083.1, forward strand.
TGTAGCTGGAGCTACTTCTGTCAGTCTATGTCTGACGAATCACGCAAAATGGAAAACTATATTTTATAATATTCTTTAAAATTTAGAACTCAAAACCCTTTACAACGTCAAGATTAATGACACTTACATAACTTCAGAGCTTGTTGTTGTGCTGGTGATGCATAAGATGTTTGTGTTGTTTGTGTAATAATCATAAAAACGTAAACGAACCTCCAGAAATGTGCCGGAGTGGCTATAGGACAATGGGAGGAAAGGTAGCATTGTGGGCAGCAGTGCAGTTCCCACCGTGCACTTAATGGTTTTGTCGTGCCTGGTTCTCAGTCCCCTGTGTTTTCTTTTCTTGGTTGAAGTTATTGGCCATCCTAATCCTGGGAGAGACACAGTAAAAACATCCAACCCACCGAGGGGGGCCCTGTTTGGATCAGAGAACAGTGCACTGGGAATGTGTTGAGATATTCCGGCTGCCCCCCGAGGCCAAAAACATGGCTTCGGTATTCCAGAGGCTCTGGATGGCTTTAGCTTTTTGCAAAAGGTTATTTCAGCATAGTCATGTCGAGGGAGGGCCCCTTTTGTGTCGCCGAGTAAAATCGGCAAAAGATTACTTTCAAGCCAACCCAGAAAAAACCTGTTATGAAGTCTGTATGGCTCTTTTACAAAGTTTTCGCTGTGCCGTCTCTGTATTCCCAAGGTCCTGATTGATGCTGCGGAGACTCTGTACTGTAGATGAATAGCAGGCATTGAGGTGGAGGAAGACAGCTTTGAAGTCCTGATAATGTCAGGCCTGGGTTCAAAGACCCTTGGATAGACAGTGCCTTGTCTTTGGAGTGAATGAATTCAGATTCATTCAGAAAGGCTGCGGTGCTCATTTTTTCTCCTAAGAGCCGCTGATGGATGTCTGACTTTCAAAAATACATTTCGAAACAGGATTACACCTGTGAAGCACATTCACCTGTGAGAAAACCTTAAACATTCAAATGAGCACAATCGCTAACACTTCTCACTATCAACTAGTTGCTTTTAGTAACATAATTCTTAACATATTTGCTGGACATATGACCACATACTCTACATCCTTAATCCTATTCATCACCTAAACTTAACAACTACCTTACTAACTATTCATATACAGCAAACGATGAGTTTACCAAGGCAAACGTCATAGTTATTGGTTTGTGAACTGGACCTTAAAATAAATTGTGACCGCAAAATCTTTTTACATTTTGTATTTCTTACACTTTTAGCTTTGCTGTGTATGTCTGGATTTCTCAGGCACACATTATGTTTTAGTATGCATGATTTTAAAATTCTGGCCAATACAGAAAAGATGATAATTGTTTTCATTTTATGTCTGATTTTAATAACTGATAAATGACTGATATTAAAATAACATACTAGTTTATCTAAATAATTAAAAAATTAAATACTAAAAACTAACATCAGTCGTTGAAGAAATTATCAGCAAATCTGTACATATATCCAATGTGTGTGTGCGTGTATGTATATATATATATAAATAACTGTAATATATAACTGATATGTTACCTACAATACAAATTCGTAATTATATGATGGTTCAGTTGTGGATTTATTAATTTAGCTATAGTAGTAAATCTATAAAGCCATTGAGTCTGTTCATACAGAACTTGTTTTGCATTCCACTCTGCTACTGTTCCATTGTTACTCTATGTAAATATGCTCTACAGTATATTGACATGTTTGACTGTTAAATTTGCACGTGACAGCTTAGTTAACAGTACTCAAGGTAAAATAAGTTAAAATGTAATAATGTGTCCTTAGACCTTGTTTTCCCATTCCATTACCCTCTGTCTCAAGCACTCAAATGCGTGTGGTGTTAAAAGCTGTTTTCTGTAGTATTGTTTTTGCCCTTAAAATGCTTACTCTTATACCAGATTTTTTTGAACTAACAAGCTGTTTGCAGGCTGATTTTGCCAAAAAAAAAGAAAAAAAAAAGACTTGCACTTTATCCATTCATATGAGCAACAATAACAGTAACATTACTAATTACTGTTTGTTAAGAGAAGTTGAAAACTTTCACAACAGTCCAGTTATATCGATTTATACTGACATTTTATCCAGTGAGGCTAACCCCTTAGCATTCTTGTCAAATTTAACTCGTCCCGTGGGTGGAACATTTAATTGCAAAGAGGCTAAATGCTATTAAAAAAAAAAATTGCTATTAAAAATATTGACTTTATGACTATGAAGTTGAAATCATATACTTAGTGCATTACTAATTCTCCCTGTGCTTGCACTCTACAGGTGTCCCGAGCTGTTTGCCGGCAATGCATGCCAGTTTCGCAACCCTTGCTTCCAGTATCCGTGCAGAAATGGCGGCATGTGCCATTTGATTACTACTGCCAATAAGGTGGACTTTGTGTGCAATTGCAGCCTGGGCTACACGGACCGACTGTGTCTCACTCCCACCAATAATGTGTGCCTTAGCTCCCCGTGCCGAAACGGAGGCACATGCGAACTCACCAGCATCCACAGTTACAAGTGTAAATGCCCACCAGGCTGGTCAGGTAAGACCACAGTCCAGTTAGAAACTATATATATGAGGATTATCCAGACAGTGGAGAGCATGTTCTGATTGTAAACATGTTTCTCACTAGGTAAGAACTGCCATCAAGCTGATCCTTGTGCCTCAAATCCATGTGCCAATGGCGGTAAGTGTAGTCCCTTTGATTCCGACTACATCTGCCACTGCACGCCCTTCTTCTCAGGCCAAACCTGCAAACAAGACGTCAACGAGTGTGCTCAGAGTCCCTCTCCTTGCAAGAACGGTGGAGTGTGTGAGAATGAAGTGGGCACGTATCGCTGCAACTGCCCTGCAGAGTACACTGGTAGACATTGCGAAACTCTCTATCAGCCCTGTAACCCTTCACCATGCTATCACGGAGGTACCTGCGTCCAGAAGGGAGAGACGAGCTATGAGTGCTCCTGTTTACCAGGTAGGCATCCTTAACCTGTTAACCTGCAAGAAGACTCTGGCTTCCTAAAGCTTTCTTTGTCTGCATGAGGGCAAAGTTACTGTTCACTGCTATAAACTAAAATAATTATCATTATACCACAAACACCATAACCTTTGACATTTGTTACACTGAATTTGTTCCTATATTTGTTAAAAAGGATCTTAATCCTTATTAGGACAAAATAGCTGAAAAATATTATTGTTGATGTCATTTATTACTAATTGATATTAATTATATTAATTATTTTATATTAATTGCTCATATTATTGCTTATATAATTTTTTTCAGTAGCATATCCTCTGAAATAATTTATTGTAAAATTTAAATTACAGGAACAATTTAGTTTAGTATGTTAACAATGTGTACTAAATTAACATACATTTTTAAATAAAAATGAATCACCATAAAATACTGAAAACTATAATAAAGAGTAATATGTATATAAACCACCACACACACAACAACACGCATATACATATATATATATATATATAACTAAGTACTAAAATACCTGGCAATACAATTGCAGAATTATACATAAAATTACAAATACAAAGTTTCATCAATTAAAACGGACAGAATAAACTGATTTTTGCCAATAAATGAGAACTACCCAATCTAAAATCGTGAAAAAGTAGGATGAAAAACATTCAAATCAACACAATATTCACAATGTTGCCATAATTTAGCCATCTAAATCACCATGAATTTGTGGATATTTGATATATTGCCTAGGTCTGAAGCTCATGTGATTATGTACTTTACTGACTTGTTCTAACATATACCCTTTCCTGGCTTAAGAGCTGTTTAGCATGCTAACATTCAAAGACTTGTCTTAAATACCCCTCATGATTATGGGGTCCATGAATCTTTTTAGTCATGATGAGGGCTTTAACTGACATTAGTTACATAACAAATGAGTTCATAATGACGAATCAATGGCAGCCTCTTAACTTTGATCACTCAGAGGAAATCCACTCAGCTTATTTTGACTCAAAAGTGTCCTGTTGACGACATCGGTTCCAGCAGTAAGACAAATGATATCGGCCCTCTATCCGGGTCAACAGTGTAGAGATTTCAGATGAGCTCAGTAAGTTTGCAAAAACAATGCAGTATCAGTGTTTCCCACAACTTTGGAACATGGGATAGGCTACCTCTCCCAAAAAGCCTTTCTGACAGCCTCATTTAAACCCGGGCTAGTCAGAGTATCTGCGCTCCCGCTGCAGCTCTGTCTGCAAGTGTGTGTGAACAGGCCGGCAGGAAAATATTTGCGCTTATCATGAGGAAATGTCTGAACGGCAACATCCTTATGCTGGTGTCCCTGGATTAGAGTCAGTGTTGGGAGAATGAAAATGTGTGTGCTCGTGCCTGTGTGTTCGCCTCTCATCACTGTTCCTTTGACCCAAATAGGTCTCATATCATGCTAGATAACATAACCTAAACCTCATCACTGAGGAAACATCACTAAAGTTATGTTCTCTTGTATTGTGCGCATTAATTGGCTGTGAAGGAAGAGTTCAAAGTAGATGATGTGATCAGTTACGACATATATCATAACTGCACTTTTTGGTGTTAAATTGTAGGAAATTGTGGTTAGAGTCAGTTGAGTTGTTGTCGTTGGTACCTCTAACAGAATCCTGGTATTGCCAGTCTTCTCAGAAAAGGAAGGCTGTTGACCGCAACAAAAGTAACGACTGTTTTCGAATGCTTCACAACATTTTATCCCTATGTTTATACTGGGAAACAATCAAATTTACATGTTTGTGTTAAAGGATCTGTGTTGTGCAATCTGATATACATATTTAGTTCTTCGTGAAGAAACATTTATTCTGTCAGCAAACAGTTGCTTAAATATTTATCCACGTCTAGAAAATGTGATATTATGGGTAAATTTGCTGATATTTTTTTTACACTGCTCAAAGATACAGGGGTAACACTATATAATAACTACACACTATGAATGATTAGTTATGCATTAGTAAGCATTTATGTCATCATTTATAAATCATTGTTACAACATTATTATGCATTAGCAAACAGTTTACAAGCGCATCTATAAATGCCTTGTTCTTGAGTATATATAATGTTTAATAATTGTATTTTCATACTTTATTAATGATCAGTTTATCATTTTTTTAATTATTACGTTTTTTACAAACCAATTATTTAGGAATTGTCAGTGTTTAATAAGACCATTTAGAAAGTCTAAGTAAATTAATAATAAATTATTTAAATTTACATTAATAAATCGTATAATTGAAATATTTTTTACTTATGTTTTTTGAATGATAGTGTGAACAGTATAAATCAGCAGGTGGACAGGTACACTACCATTCAAAGTTTAAAATCAGGAGTTTTTTGCAAACTTTTTTTTTTAAAAGCAAGCTAAATTAATTTGAGCTAATATATAAAGCAAAAATAATATTGTGAAATATTATTACAGTTTAAAATAACGTTTTTCTATTTAAGTATATTTTAAATTGTGATGGCAAAGCTGCATTCAGCAGTCATTACTCAGGTCTTCAGTATCGCACAATTCTTCAAAAATCATGCTATTATGCTGTTTTGCTGCTTTTATATTATTATCAATGTTATCAACACTTGTGCTGCTAAATATTTTTGGAAACTGTGAGACTGTGACATTCTTTGATAGATTTTGAATTTGAGTCAAGTACAAAGTTCTAAGGAACAGCATTGATTTGAAATAGAAATCTTTTGTAAAAATGCGAAAGTCTTTACTGTCACTTTTGATCTTTTTTTTTACTGAAAGTGTTCATTTGTCTTCAGGCTTCAGTGGTCAGAACTGTGAAGAGAACATTGATGACTGTCCAGACCATCGTTGCCTTAATGGAGGAACCTGTGTGGATGGAGTGAACACCTATAACTGCCAGTGCAAGCCAGAGTGGACAGGTACCAACTACATTTCTCAAACCCCACATTTCACTCACAGATTAACTAGACTAACTAGACTTTATTCAGTAAAATTTGGCATTTCATCTGTGTCTGGAAAACAAATGTGGTAAAATTAATGCATATATATATATATATATATATATATTAATTCCTCAGGTCAGTTCTGTACCGAAGACGTCAATGAGTGCGATTTGATGCCCAATTCTTGCCAGAATGGTGGTACATGCTTGAACACACAGGGTGGATACAACTGTGTGTGTGTAAACGGATGGACAGGGGATGACTGCAGCGAAAACATCGACGACTGCGCAGATGCAGCCTGCTACAAAGGAGCCACATGCCATGATCGGGTGGCCTCCTTCCTCTGTGAATGCCCTCATGGGCGCACAGGTGTGCATCTTTTTTTCTCTCTCATGAATCATATGTTTCATTTTTTAAATGCTCATTCTGTTGTTTGAGCATTTGGTTTTTGTGAGTTTTAAGCAAATCCTCTGAGGAAAATCTAAGTGCCATAAAACGTTTATTTTGATTTCATAGGGGCTATAAAATTTGCCGAACTGTTTAAAAAAAGAGATGTTTACTACGGTTTAATCTTATACATTCCTGCATTTAAGTTAATTGTCATTGTTTGTCTGTGTTTTAGGCCTGCTGTGTCACCTGGACGATGCTTGCATTAGTAACCCATGTCAGAAAGGCTCCAACTGTGACACCAATCCAGTCAACGGCAAGGCCATCTGTACCTGTCCTCTGGGTTATGTTGGCCCAGCCTGTGACCAAGATGTTGATGAATGTTCGCTGGGTAAGGAATGGCTGTATTGTATTAAATACATATATACATACTGATGGCAATAAGCACACTATGTTTGAAAATATAGCTATTGAAATAGAATATTTTAAATGTAAACGTTTAAATGGTGTTTGTGTCCCCTTTTAGGTGCAAACCCTTGCGAACATGCTGGAAAGTGTATAAACACAAAAGGTTCCTTCCAGTGTAAATGTCTGCAGGGGTATGTGGGAGCTCGATGTGAACTGGACATAAATGAGTGCATGTCCAACCCATGCCAGAATGACGCTACCTGTTTGGATCAAATCGGAGGCTTCCATTGCATCTGTATGCCAGGTAACTAAAAGATACTCTGCATTTGGTTTAAATGCTCTCTACATATTACCCACACACTGGTGATGTCATTACCTTACATGACCGACCAATTAATTGCTTCTTTTGGTAGTTACACTAATGATGATGATGCCTGACTGCATGCAGCTAATATATTCTTTTTATTACACACAAAAGAAGCACTAATAGCATTGTTAAGGCATGCTGAATTTTCATGCTAAGTCTGGAGCTTACTCCCTTATGTTAATTGGCAGGGTACGAGGGAGTCTTCTGTCAGATCAATACTGATGAGTGCGCCAGCCTGCCCTGCCTCAACAATGGGAAGTGCATCGACAAGATCAACAACTACCAATGCGAGTGCCCCACAGGTGAGCTTGCAGGGGTCAATCACCTCCCAGGACAGAACAGAGTGGAGTACACTAATCCCTGCCCTGAGGCAGTCTTGCACAGCCCCAGCTAAAATGATTCAAATAATCCATATGAAAGCTTCTGGAAAGTTAAAATGTGAGATAGTTTTTGCTTGAGTAAGATAATGCGTATTGTATCATTTATGCACAGCAAAAACCTGCTTATTTTGCTTATTTTTTTAAATGCACAAATATTTCTGTTAAATATTAAATATATTTACTTACATTATATATTATTTATGTATAATATTTAGATTTACTATTTATTTATTTATTTATCATTTAAATACACATTTAGACAATTTAAATGTAAATATAAGTTTAAATAATGTAATAATTTAATGTTTACCTGAGATTATTTAGTTTAGAAATTAAAAATATATTTTAATGTGTAATCATTATTTGAATTTACATTTTTAATGATAATTTTTTCACATTTTCTATTGTAAGGCCATTTTTTTGCCCCTACTTTAATGGTGTGAAACTAACTACTTGTTGAAAATGTAGCTTTGAGAAATGCTCTTCCTGTGTTTAGGATGCAGATGAATTCATGCATAAATGAAGGAGTGTAGAGCGGAGGTACAATATTAGGCGTGATGAGGTTGTGCATAGAGAGGGGCCTACAGGGACCCCCAAGAGTGGTGTAAAGGAGTTTTGGGAGATGGTAAGCTGAAGAAGTGGAAGCTAGGCCCCTTCACTGTTTCAGATGGAAATCAGAGCTCCTTTTCAGCATGCGGCGCAGGGATCCTTTTCAGTAGTGTACACACTGAATCCATAGCAACCACAATGGGCGCTTTTTAAAATGTGGCATTTTAGAGGCTCAGAATAAATTCCTGTTCTGAAGATGCATGGGACACTCCGTGATTACAGATGCCAGGGGGTCTCATGGAATGGCATAAGCAAGTTAGGAATTTGTTATCAGGATTATCACTATAATAATACAACATATGTAATTACTTTTCTAAGTGATCAGCCCTGATGATAAAAAAGGACGGGAAAATAGGGTCTGAAAGTAGGCTACGAAGATTAACACACAGCACCTTAAGAACTGCATACCAACAATTTAGGTTTTTTTTATTGTTACTTTAACTATGATAAATGTCCCATAAATCTCCACACTGATGGATTTGTAGCTCTTAATGTGTTCGGACTGTATATTTGAACAGCAGACGTCTTTAGCGAGGGATTAAAATAACTGAGGGAGAAAGCACAAACGCTGGGGGTTCCTGAGCGATGTGGTGGCTGAATAGCATGAGGTCAGGGGCTGCATGGGGCTCTTTTGGTGAGACAGACTCAGAGAGGGGGGCAAAGGCTGGATGTAAGAATGCACATTGTGATGGAAAACTTCTACGGGACAAAGGAGGCAACCGGCATGGCTTGGCGTGCCACTGAATAGACAGTTCCTCTTTGTCTGGTGCCCTTGGTCAGGAGGCCTTGGAAGGTTTTTACCGCCATTTTTCACCCTTGTCCCCCTCTTACTGTGATGGTTGGTTCAAAAGCAGCTTGAAAACCTGAGAGAGAGGGGGAAAGCTTGCAGCCGGTATTAATGAACACTGGCCATGTTGTATAGACGAGTGTGGAGAAATGAAGCAGCTACAAACCAGAGGAATCTTTGTATTGACCCCTCCTCTTTCCTCTCGTCTTCCTCTCAGGATTTTCGGGCAGTCAGTGTCAGTTCGACATCGATGAGTGTGCTAGCACCCCCTGTAAAAATGGTGCCAAGTGTATCGATGGGCCCAACATGTACACCTGCCAGTGCGCCGAAGGTATGAACAAGCTTTTAAAAAAGTTATAAAATACATAAAACATGATATTTCTGTTGTCGTGTGTCATAATAAATATAATAAATTAATCTGTTTTCTTTTTTAGGATACACAGGGCAACATTGCGAAACAGATGTAGATGAGTGTCTATCCAACCCGTGTCACTACGGCACTTGTAAAGACGGTCTGGCTTCCTTCACCTGCATGTGCCGTGCTGGTTTTACGGGCCGTCTGTGTGAGATCAACATTAATGAGTGTCTCAGTCAGCCGTGCCAAAATGGCGGCACATGCCAGGACCGTGAGAATGCCTACTTATGCATCTGCTCTAAAGGAACCACAGGTGACACTTTTACTGTAATGGTCAAAAATGTGAACTTTTGCTTGTCAAAAACTCTATTCTAAGTTTTGTTTTGTGTTAACAGGTGCTAACTGCGAGATTAACCTAGACGACTGTCAAAGCAATCCCTGTGATTTTGGAAGATGCATTGACAAGATAAATGGTTACGAGTGTGCATGTGAACCGGGATACACAGGTGAGTGGTCTTAGATTCTGTGCCTTGTACGTCAATAAATGGCAACTGTGCCGAAATATAATATATAATAGTCTAATAGTTAAATTTGGTAATTTTTTCATCACCCTCTTGTCTTTCCAAATCCATATGCTCTTCAGTTTTCAAGATCTGTACAAGACAAAAATCTTTACAAATATCTCTTCCACACAACAGTTAATAGTGTCCATGAGCTGTCAAGCTTCAAAAAGGTCTACAAAATATAAAAGGACCATACAAAGTGTGAAAATATTTTTGTTCATGGTCAGTGTATGTGAATGTTTCTACCTAAAAAGCTATCCATTACAAGAAAACAGTAGATGTTTTACTTTACAATTAAATAAAGAGGTAAATATGTAAAACTACTAATTCTGATGTTAATTTTTACTACTAAGAGAGAGAAATTTTTTTTTTCTTATATACAGCATTATACATCAATTGTGCCTATTTTTTTTAAATCAGTCGAACCCCACCTTGCAAGCAATTTTTATTGATCAGCTCAAGAACAGTCACCTGTCAAAAACAGCTCAGTATTTATAGATTGAGGTTAGAGTTCAAAAAAGTAATATAGATCTGACTGGGACAGTCACCATGTCTATCAGGTTCTGCCTATGTGCTACCAATTCTAGACTGAGGTTAAGTTTAGGGTTAAGGGTAAGTATTTGTTTCAGGGTTGGTTAGGCAATAAATACAATGACTGACATAATCAGTGGTATTGCTCTTAACTGATTTAGCTGCTAAAATAGGTGCCCTGAGAAATTCTCTATCCTCTATAAACAAACTTGTTAGGGTTGCTACCTAAGAGAGTGGATGTGTTGTCTAGCATGAAGTCTTGCATAGGCTACCAAATGAAAGGAAAGGTACTTCACTAGGCCACTGTGTTTGTGGTTTTATCGAGGTGGTCTAGGTGGTACACTGAGCCCAGGTCTTTATCAATGTAGAGGAGATGGGGAGTCAACAAAGGGTTCAGCAGGTGAGACAGGCAACAAAGCAGGGTGGGGAGAGACAGCTGGCCAGCGAGCACACATTCGGCCTGGGCCGTGGTGTTGGCTTACAGTCTCGTCCAATCCCCTGCCTGCTGAGCAGACACACAAGCCAGCCCGCTCCCTCATTCAGCCAGAGATCTCCAGGACATCTGGGAGTTTGAAAGGAGAAAAGATTTGCAAAAGATTTGTGAAAGTCGATCTTTTAAAAGGGGGAAGTTGGCTGGTTCTTTAAAGACAAGTGACAAATGAAACCTCTGCCTTTATGCTGGCATTGCGTTCAGTGAATAGTGGTGCTGCCTGAAGTGGAGTCTAAAAGCTAGGCCTTACGCCTAGGATTTCAAGAAAAACAAGAAAAGGAGAAATGCATGCAGTTGATTGAGAAGCTATTTTGACATGTGACACTCTTTAACCATTTACATAATTCTGCCTTGTTTTTTTTTTTAGGGAAAATGTGTAACATCAACATTGATGAGTGTGCCAACAACCCCTGTCACAATGGTGGAACCTGCGTTGATGGAGTCAATAGCTTTAAATGTCTGTGCAGAGAAGGGTATCATGACATGACCTGCCAATCACAGCTCAACGAATGCCTTAGCAACCCCTGTATCCATGGACACTGTGAAGACAAAGTCAATGGGTGTGCATTATTTACGTACATACACTTTTACATGAAAAGTTTGGGGACAGTAAGATTTTAGTTAAAAAAGTAATACTTTTATTTGAAGGATGCATTCTATTACTCAAAATTGTAAAAGAATTTCTGCACTGAACAATCAGCGTAATTGCAATGATTTTCGAAGATTCTGAAGATAATATAAACATAAATTATTTCACCCTGTTGGAAAAACCAAGTACCAATACCAGTTTTTTTGCATCCTGATCAAGATGGCATATTGGGTCCAACCCCCCCTGAAACAAAATATCTTCTTATGACTGTTCTTTTGGCTAGTTTTAGATTTGGAAACCAGCCTGCTAGCCAGCTAACACAGTACCTGTTTAATTTCTTACAGATATAACTGTATTTGTGACTCTGGCTGGAGTGGTGTCAATTGTGACATCAATAACAATGAGTGTGAGTCCAACCCCTGTATGAATGGAGGCACCTGTAAGGACATGACCAGCGGCTACGTCTGCACATGCCGTGCTGGCTTCAGCGGTTCGTATCATTCATTTTGCAGATGTACTGTAACTACAGTATGTGGTATGCTCTTTTGACCCATGCTCAAACACACCATGTCTCTCTAACATTTGAATATAGGTCCCAACTGCCAAACAAATATCAATGAATGCGCCTCCAACCCTTGCTTGAATCAAGGAACCTGTATTGATGACGTGGCTGGATACAAATGCAACTGTTTGCTGCCTTACACTGGTATGAGCTTAGCTTCATTTATTGTATTATTTTGTAAGTTTACATCAGAGAGCTGTGAACATGCAAATGTGTTATTAAACTCGAATATTAATAGTTTAACAGAAATAGTGACAGAAATATCTGAGAATGTCTGGTGTAAATTATTTTAAGTACCGTTCTCTTCTGGTTCCATTTATTTTTAAGAAAGTGTTTTCATTTTTTGAAGAAAATGATGACATTTGACAATTATCTTTCTTTCCTGTGATGATGTATTACACATTAAAACAGGAAGTTGTGATGGGCTGTTTCTTATGTACGATAGGCTGTAAATAGCCAATGGCCTTTGGTTTAAGACATAAACATGAACAATAATTTGCTAATTCTTATTCTAGAAGCATGTTGTTAAACTAATTTTCAGACATGCATGAAAGTGCAAAATGATTTATTATTATTTTTAGTGCAATATTATTTTAGTTTTTTATCTGTATATTCAATTCAATTCAAATTTATTTGTATAGCGCTTTTCATGATACATATCATTGCAAAGCAGCTTTACAACAGA
>JAUMHP010000083.1:3441885-3459115 GCA_032361065.1 Enteromius trimaculatus
CCTGAAAATAATTGCACACCTCAGAACGTTCGTCAGCCAATCAGATTCAAGCATTCAACGGCCCCGTAGTATAATTAGAAAATATGTACATGTATATATTCATATTCATATAATTTATACAGATAACACATAAACTGAACATTTTTCTTAAATATATACATCCTTGTGTATTTATTTATACATAATACATATGTACACAGTTCAAACACATACTCTGGTAAATCTGAGCAAAGGTGTCTGTGAAAATAAATCTGCATTGTTAATCCTTTTGATCTTTCGTTCAAACTATGTAAAATATTCTAACCTATCATTGAAATAAAACAATTGAAATGGGGGGAAAAAATCACATTGTGAAATAAATGTTTTTCTCCAATACTTGTTGGCCACAATTATTGGCACCCCTAGCATCTTTTATGAGTAAAATATCTCTGAAGTATATTCCAATTCATGAAAATATCCAGCCCTGGCTTCCTGTTTCACCAAAATATTTTATAGGAGGGAAAACAAAGCCCAAAATCCCAATTTCCACCAACAGGGAAATAATGAAGATGTCTCCAATCAACATGCAATGTTAGGAAACTGCCTGGAAGAGGACATGTGTCTATATCATCCTAATGCATGGTGAGGAGTAGAGTTTGAGTGGCTAAAGACACACAGGATCACAGCTGGAGAATAGAAGAAAATAGTTGAGTCTCAGGGTCAGAAAACCTTTAAAACAATAGTCAAAAAAAAGTGAAAGATTCTCCTCGCTCATCCAAAAACAATCTCCAGCATGTTCAGTTGTCAGACACGACTGGAACTACAAATAGGATCGGCTTCTATGATCAGATGAAATAAAAAATAAAAAAATCAGCAGCAATCACTCAAGACGTGTTTGGTGAACACAGGGATAAAAAGTACTCCATGTGTACAATGAAATATACTGCTGTGTTTTTGATGTTGTGGGTCTATATTTCAGCTGGAGGTCCTGGACATCTTGATTAGAAACATGGAATCATGGATTTTATCAAATACCAACAGATAAAAATCAATAATTCACTGACTCTGTTAGAAACCTTATAATGGGTCGTGGTTGGGTCTTCCATTGGGCAATAATCCAAAACAAACATCAAAATCAACACAAGAATTAGTCACTGAGCACAAAATGAAGCTTTTGCCATGGCTTTTCCAGTCCTCTGACCTGAACCCTGAGTGAGGTGAACTAAGAAGAGAACGAACAAGGAGCTGGTAACTTAAATGGTCTGAAGTAATTCTGTTTGAAGTAGTGGTCTCTTTTCTCTTATCAGATGTTCTCCAAACTCTTCAGGCATTACAGGAAAAACTCAGAGCTGTTATCTTGGGAAAAGGACATAGCAGTAATTGGATGCCAATAATTGTGGCTAATATGTATTGGAAACAAAAAAACATTTATTTCATCATGAGTTTTTCTCCCTTTTTTCAATTGTTTTACTTCAATGATGTTAGAACTTTGTGAATTTTTTTAATGAAATACAAAAGAATAAAAAATGCTGATTTATTTTCACAGCCACCTTTGCTCAGATTTACCAAGGGTGCCAATAGTGGAGGGCACTGTATATTATGTAAACAAAATCTTTTTATTTTGGATACGATTAATCAGTCTCTCATGCTTACTATGGCTGATCAAATCCATGATCACAACTATACAGAAAAAACGGTAGTATTGTGGAATATTATTACAATTTAAAATAAAATAAAATACAATTTTTAATGTCTTCAGTTCATTGCTTTACTGCTTTCTATAGTGTCACATGGTCCTTTATAAATCATGGTAATATTCTGTGGTTAAAGAAAAATTATATTATTAAAAAAAAAATTGTTCTACTCAATATTTTTGTGAAAACTTTTAACCCTTTTCTTTTGAGGAATAAATGTTCAAACAATTTATTTGAAAAGCTACTTGCATCTGATACATTTATTTATTTATTTTGTAATATAAAAAAATATGTTTTTTTCTCATTTCCTAATTTACATGACATCCACTTGTTTTGTTCAGCATTAAAAATAACTGTAATAATTGATTTATTATCTATTTGTATTTGTATTAGTTTATTATAATGTTATTTTTCATAGTTTACCCTCTCTCTGACGTTTTCCTGCCGCACAAAAAATAAATAAAAAAACAATCTTGCTGTTTAGTTTTAATATGTGGTCTTTTTGGACTAGAGTGGAATTTTGTAGAGCAGACGAAATATGTACATTGTACATTAAGCTCCTTTATTTCTAAGGTTAAAGGAAAATTTGCCCTTTATAGATAAGAACGTTTAAAACAAACAGGTATTTGTACATTACGTTCACATTCTTAAATGTTTTTTCTACATTATTCATCCATTCAGCGACAAAAACACAATGCCATTGTTTACCTCACAAAGAAAAATATTCCTGATATTTCCTGTGTGGGTTATTTTTATTTTTATTTTTTCTCTGGCCGTCCTGCAGACTCCTGTGGTCAGCTGTCGTCGTCGTCTCTGAGCTCCTCCACAGGTCACCGAGGCATTAGTAACCATCCTCTCCACCCGCCCCTGCTCAGCCCGTCCACCATGAACTCCAGCCCAGGTCAGCTGCACTCGCCCATCAGCACCCTCAGTTCGCCCATCAACGGCCTGCCCTCGCCGTTCCCCGTCATCAGCTCGCCCATGGGCCACCCATGCATGAGCAGCCCGGCCTCCACTAGCATGAGCTTCAGACCCAGCCTGAGTCCACAGGTAAGACGTCACTGCGTTTACTCCGGACTGAATTTTCATCTGGTCTCATAAAAATATGTACCTCTGTGCATTTCTTTACGTACCTTACTGCACTTTTCGCCTCAGTTTTAAAGAGAAATGTCTTTTGAGTGGCACTAGAACTCAAGTTCTAAACATGAACCCTGGCACATTTTATTATGCTGATATAGGTATGTACTGTGGCAGTTTAAAATGGAAATATCAGTGGACTGTCGCTAAAAGTTAATGCTATATCTTGTTGGAAATATGCCCTATACAAAATCCAACCCTAAATCTACCTGATTGTGTTAACAACAGCAAAACCGTCATAAAAATGCATTTGTTGGTGCCATTTCAACTTCCTTTTACACAGATTTGAATTTTCCTACTGAATTGACTAAACTTGACCTGAACTCTGCTGGAAATGAAAGATCTATTATAAAGAGTCTGATTGCTCAAATGAGTTTGATTGCAGAAGTATGCGATTCACAAAATCACTCAGGGGGACGCAAAAATGTATTCGAATCATTACCTCTATTATTTAATCAATCAGACAGTTTAGGACGGTTTTGAAAAATTGCATTTAATGAGCTTTTCTTACTACAATGAGACATGATGATCTGCTTGTTCATTGCAAATGTAATTGATTTGGCAGCAGTGGCGAAGCCTGTCTGCATAACTCACAGCTTTAAAAGCTCTGCTAAAATTTCTCAGCGTTGAAAAATTTCAGCAATTATAAAGTTTGGACATTCAAGCTCTTAAGAAATGCATAAATAGTTTCTTAGCATTTTCCATATGGCGCACACATTCATACGCAATGTTTACCTCATTAATTTTAGCAATCAGAGTTTAGTGATGTTTTGAAAAATCACCTCAAATGAGCTTTTCTTGCACACTGCAGTCTTCTGCTTATTCACAGAAAATCTAATCAATTCAGTATCAGTGCTGTTGGCTTTATGATTGGGTTTTATTTAATAACACATAGCTTAAAAGGGCTCTTCTGAAGCAGTGTTTCATTGGTGGAAAATGTAGCTACTTGTAAAATTTTGTGGTGTTATTGGATTTCTGTTAAATCCCTCTCAATATGAGCTGGGATTTATGAGACATACAAGAAATATTACAGTTTCCAAGTGATTTAATTCTTCTTTTTTATTGTTATTGTCTACATTTGGTTTCCAGGAATCTAGCTTGGTTTAATCTGTTATATTTAAGCATATTTTTAGAGGGATCAGTTTTTTGTAGTTATTTGTTTGTTTACTTTTCAAGGCTACATAGATGAGAAATAAATAGATAAACACTTAAAGTAGGAATTTGTGCTCAAGTATTTAGGGAAGAACTTTCTTTTGTAAGGTTGAGTAAAATGAAAAATAAATACAGGTGGAATTATTTCTGATCATGTTTGGCTTGGTCTTCTCTTTGGATTGCCACCTTACCGTGGTGGAGGGGTTTGAGTGCTTGAATGATCCTAGAAGCTATGTTGTCTGGGGCTGTATGTCCCTGGTAGGGTCTCCCATAGCAAAAAGGTCCTAGGTGACAAACCAGACTAAGAGCGGTCCAAAAAAAAACCCTTATGGAAGGAAACACAATTACAACTGTGACAGGCCTGGGGTTGGGGCTCATACGCGAGCGCCTGGTGGCCGCGTCTTACCCTACGGGGCCCGGTCGGGCTTAGGCCGAAGGAGCATCATAGGGCCATCCTCCAGTGTGCCCACCACCTGCAGGAGGGACTGCAAGGTGTCAGTGTATTGTGGGTTGGATGGTGGTTGAAGGCGGGGACCCCAACGACCCAGTCCTCGGACACAGAAACTGTGTCCCACCAGGAGGAGGCCCCGGGGAAGACCATGGACATGCTGGAGGAACTATGTCTCTCGGCTGGCCTGGGAACACCTCGGTATTCCCCCGGAAGAGAAGGAGGAAGTGTCTGTGGAGAGGGAAGTCTGGGTGTACCTGCTTAGACTGCTGCCCCCACGACCCGGCCCCGGATGTTCGGCTTTATCAAAAAATAAACTTCGTACTGGATTTTAATAATTGAAGGATATACAAGTAAACATGAAGATTATTAAATGTAAATGTTAAATTTAAAATTACTTTTTAAGATTTGAACACCAAGCCTTGTGGTTTTGAACCTTTTTGCATACTATCATTAACTACAGGAATAAAATAAAATACAAAAATTACAAAATATATACTACAGATGTTATTTTTTGCATATTTTTTGTACTTTGCTTTGATTTCAGAATAATTATGGAAGAATAATTATGAATGTTTGAGTATGTGTATGTTTTTCTTTTAGCATAAATATTTCCTGTTTTGCCTTTTTATAGTATATATTACAAATCTAATACTTTTTTAGTTGCTAAAAATACTTTTTAGCATATACTTTTGCCAATTGTCATTTGATGACAATATTTTGGCAGTGTAAATTGATTGAGGAACATCAGAGCGTGTTTTATAGCAATAATTGACTGAACAAATGTTTTATAAACTACATGTTTTGTACTTGTAGAAACGCTTTGTTTGAGTGTGTTTGAATTACAAATGTAATCATTAACATATAACTTTAAATCTGTAGAGATAAGGGAGATGGATTTGAGTCCGACTTTGGCAGAGTCATTGGAGAATCAGTAAAACCATTTAGTGTAACTTAAGTCATATCAAGTAACAGCCTTTTATAAATTCATTTGAAGATCGTGGGGTTTTATCAGACAACAGATGGTATATGAGAACATAAATCCCTGCAGTTCAGTTTAAGATAAACCACACGCTATACTCGTTATGAACATGTTATTGTGAAGGGTTCCGTCTGAACATTTTTTTCCCTCCCACCACCAGTAGTAAAGTGTACTCTGAAATGGAAACAGGTACCCATTAACAACAAGTTTGGGTTGGCATAAAAACAACGGACTTCATTTCACATTAATGGTGTTAAGTAATGGTGTATGGGCTTAAGGAGAGGCGTCTTGGAGGTGCCCTGGCCCCCATTCATCCTCATTAGCCCCGTCAGAGTGCTTGATCTCTGACCGCATGGTGTCAAACACGGCCTTAGTGTGCCACATGGGTTTTCTACTTTTTATTGGCATGCTAAATGGGTTCAGAAGAGGCCCAGTTGGGGTCTGGTCAGGGCCCAATCGCACGGGAAATGAGCTGGCTTGTTAAAAACTGCAGCTTAGCCATGTGGTGTGTGTCAGAAAGAAGCTCTTTTAACACCCAGCCAGTTGACTCTGCTCATACACATAGACAGACACACAAACCACCAGTTAGCTTCTAGTTTTGTCCATGTACACTACTGTTGACATATTTGAAAGAAGACTCTTTATGTTCACATATGGCCTTTATTATGATTTAAAGTACCTTTTTTTAATTACAGCTTTCTTTTTTAATATACTACTTTTTAAAGTCATGTATGTTCACCAATGTTCTTACATAGTTAAACTGTAATATTGTAAAATATTGCAATTGAAAATAACATAATGCAATATATATACACACAGATATATTAGTAAAATATACATATTTACATCAGTACACACACATAACAAATAAGTCAGTTTTTTATCATGTTTTTATGTTTTATTTTATTAGTTTTTCTAGTTATTATTTACCTAATCAAACTAACCCAACTGCAGTTTAAGATACTCATACTTTGAGGTTCAGGAATGCAACAAATATAGTTCACATTTTCACTCTTATTTTCTTTGGGAGATAAGATGTTAATATGTATTTATAAAAATCCATTTGTGTTGCATCATATAGAGAAAGGTTTGTAGCATGATTCGGAGTGCATATCATATTTTATGGATGCTTATGGTCGGACTCTAATGTGCAGAGCATCTCGTGAGTGTGCAAAGAAGCAACACCAGTTCCTGGACAGATTTAACAATTCTAAAAGCTCTACACTCAAAGCAACAAGCATAAGATGATCACATGGCACATGTGATCTGTCTTGTACCAGCTCCTGAATACACGATAATAAAACTTATTTATTCCCTGTTCATTATGTCTGTCTCCACTCTCTGGACATGCTACTTATTTCATTTGGACGTCATAGATGGTTCTTATGGTTATGAAAATGTCAGTTATTCACTTTTTCCACAGAACTATAAAAGATTTTCTATCAGCCTGATTTGGCATATGTTGTATGAAAAATCTACTTCCTGATTCTTTTTACCAGAAGCGTCATGCCTACATTTTTTCACATAACACAAAAGGGAGTTATTATGGAAATGTTAAAGCTGATCTTCTCCATACAATATTTTATGTGAAGTTCAATTCACTCCAGAAAAAAGAACCTGTATGCATTTGAAACTATATATATATATATATATATATATATATATATATATTTGCTTTGGTTTACTTCTTGTTTTGTTTTAGTTTTTTTAGTTTTTTTATCTTGGTGTTTCTAAAGCTGTGCTTTACTTTTTAAGCTACTTTTTTGTAGATGTTTCATTTTTTATCTGGCTGGTAGCTTTTTTTTTTTTTAATACATTTTTAAAGATGGTTCATGATTACTGACAATCCACTCTCTGTCTCTGGTCTAAATCTAGAGGCTACCGTCCCATGGCTCTGGCACACAGAATCCAGGAACATATTGAATTACAGTTTACCCAAAATAGTTTACCTAAAATAGTGTATTTGTACACTCACGTGCCCCACCAGGGTTTGACAAGAGCCCCCTTAAGATACTGAACAGGACATGTCAAAAGAGCCATGCCTGCATGTAAACCGAAGCAGACGGCAGCAGGTAGATCTGTGTGTGTGTGTGTGTGTGTGTGTGCAGGTGCATGTGCATGTGACTGTAAAAGTATGTGCAGGAGTGTGCATTTTGGTATGTATCTGGGTTCCCGCCACTCTTTTATTATCACAATTGCATCGGTACCTCTTTTGTTTTCAGAATATGTATACATGGCACAGCTGCGCAAAGTATTCAGGCTGAATTTGCATTTAGATTTATTACATTGTTTTGTTGTAACATTTTAGATTAATTCTCGGCTCAAAGTAAGCTGAAATCTCATTAAACACGTTTAGGTCACATTTATATGTTATGCCACAGGTGTGCGCATGTGTTGTAAACAGAAACATTTATCATGAGTCAGATTTTCTTTGATAGTGCGAACAAAATAACACCGACAAAATTTAAGGTGTTGGGATGCCAGGAGAGGGTTTTCAAATGAACACAATAGTCTTTAATTCTTCATGAAGCAAATCGTCATACAGTCTGTCACTAAATGTTTTGACATTTTAACATTAGATATTTTAACACTTGACTTGATGTCATGCACTTCGGCTTTTTTATTTTAGTTTGACAAAAACAATAATTATTGTTATGTTTAGATAGGGTGAATCACTTCAGGAAGCTTTGCAGTTTTATGTATCTGCCTTTGAAGAATTTCCAAAGAAAAACACAGTGAACATTCTTTCATCATAATGTTCCCTGTAGGTGTGTCTCTGTCATGTCTTTCACAGGTCTGCTCATCTGTCAGCACAGTTTTTGTGACTTCAGTTCCGGATAATTAAGAATAAATGCCATGTGTAACTGATTCTGTTCCAACTGACATGCTAATATGGAATTATACACTACCTTTCAGGTTTGGGGCCAGAAAGTGTTTTTCTATTTCAAATAAATGCTGGTCTTTTGTAGTTTCTATTCATCAAAACATGCTGAGAAAGTTTTTTCACACTTTCCACAAAAATACTAAGGAGCTGTTTTTAACACTAAGTAATATTTAATGAGCAACATATTAGAATGCTTTCTGAAGGATCGTGTGACACTGAAGACGCTAAATGACAAATTCAGCTAAACATTCAGCTTTACCATTATATAAATAAGTTACATTTTAATAGAATAGAATTAGTGCTGTCAAACGATTAATGGTGATTAATAACATCCAAAATAAAGGTTTTGTTTACATAATATATGCATGTGCACTGTGTATATTTATTATGTATACAGTATATAGATACACTCACATACAGCATATATTTTGGAAATATTTCCATGGCTATATAATTAGATTCTTAAATTTTATATAAATATATTTCATATATAAACATAATATATTTTTCTTAACATGTATGTGTTTGTATTTATATATACATAATAAATATACACAGAACATAGACATGTATAAACCAAAATATTATTTTGGATGTGATTATTCGCGATTAATCATTTGACAGCACTAATTAAAATAGAAAACAGTCAGTTTAAATAGTAAAAATATTTCAAAGCATCACTAATATTTTTGATCAAAAAAAACGCAGCCTTGATGAGCAGTAGAGATTTGTTATTTATAATATTAAAAAAATCATACAGGCCCCAAACTTTTAAACAGTACTGTATGCAAAAAAATGGAATTGCTATGTCATAAATAAATCTAAGAGTTACATAATAACAATGTGTGTGTTTATAGGCAGTAATGTGATTTACTCCCATTTCAAACAGTCCATTAATTCAGTTATTAGCAACTTCATAATGTTTTGACCTTTTTTTTTTTTAGCTCAGTTCACCCATGAATGCAGTCAGTGGTACAGAGGACATTAAACCCCCTCTGGGTCTGAACGGGGTGATGAAGATCCCAGCGCAGCCCACAGGCACATCCCTCTCCCTCACTAAACACATCTGTGCCATTTGTGGAGACCGCTCATCAGGTGACTCACACACACATACTTAGATGATTAATAATAATAATACTCTATGCAAAATAATAGCTAAATTATCACAATAACCTCTGAGCAGCATTATTTTATAGTAATAAATAAACAGTAAGAAGTATTTATATTTCCCATTTACTTACCAAATTAAAAACAAGCACATAAAATATTTAGTTTATTATTTGAGAATAAAATATGTATACAGAAGCAACATCTACAGTATAGACTGCCCAAACTGACCAATCAGAATCAAGCTTCTAGAGAGCTGTTTAACTTGTTACATGAAATTGGGCTATATATTCTGTCTTTCAGTGGTGTGTGACAAAAACAGATGTGGCGCCGTTGAATTATTGATATTAAATGCCAATTAAAGATAACCCTGCTGGGAAGAACACTAAAGCATGTGTCTGCTGGCAGGTAAACACTACGGGGTGTACAGCTGTGAGGGCTGTAAGGGCTTCTTCAAGAGAACGGTGAGAAAGGATCTGACGTACACTTGCCGAGACAGCAAGGACTGTATAATTGACAAACGCCAACGCAACCGTTGCCAGTACTGCCGTTATCAGAAGTGCTTGGCCATGGGAATGAAGAGAGAAGGTGCGTTGTGTCTTTCTTTTAACGATTGAGCACATTTACATATACACGCCAATACCAAATAATATCAGAATTTGGTCATATTCTGATTATGGATCAGTCATTAACTCATTTAACGTGATTAAATAGAGCAAATATTCCATTGTTATGGCATGATCTTATAATGAATATCTAATGTTTATTTTTCTCTGCTTATGTCCAAACTAAAAGTATGCTATGGGACACAGACTGTTTTGAAAAGTGACATTTTTGGATGTGACATATTCTCTTAATTTAACATTTTAATCAATATTTAAAAACATGTCCCTTCAAACACAATCTGTTATCAAAAGAGCAGAAACAGTCACGAAGAGAAAGCCTGATACAAATATGTTAGACTTATTTTTCAAGCTATTAAAATGGTCTAGAGCGCAAGGCTAGACCCCCTATACCGAGGCCTCTGAGAAAGAGGAAACCTGACACACTTCTCCCCCACGAGTCACTCTCTCCGTCTTTCTGTTACTGAGGACAATAAAGCTAAAATAATTTCCTTGTGCCTCTCTCCTCACCTCTCAGTGACTCCTGGAGTAAAGCTTTATCCTTCAGCTGACCTCCACGGCTCCCACTCAAGAATTCCCCTCATGATCTGCTAGCGGTTTCTGTCGAACAGAAAAAGAGTCATAAAACGAGGTTTTTTACAGACAGAAGGGAAAGCTGAAATGTTCTGCAGCCTGACGGCAAAGCCGACGGGGATCATTTCCACCAGATCCAGACCACAGTAGACCGACTGTGTGGTTTAGACCTGGCTCTCCTGAACCAGGCCAAACATGCTCACAGTGTACACTAAAATTAAAACTCACTAAAATTTGCATTCACACACACACACAGACCAATACACTGTCAACCTGCATAACCAATCATTTGACTGAGGGACTGTTTTATGGCCCGTGACTTTGTCCATAGACTGAATAGAAGCACAGAATCATGTTTGAGCTGGACTGCGCCCAAATAAAATATACATATTTTAAAGAGCCCAATACATATTACTAATAACGTCACTACAAATGTAGGCTGACCTCCTCAACTTTCAGCCCTCTGAAGTCTGTGAATAATGGTCTGGATGCACATGCAGCTCGATGAAAAACAGCCTGAGCTGTTTTTGTGGAAACGTGTAGATTAAGAGCAAACCAAAAGCAGCTGCGTGTTATTGTGTGCAAGGTCAGGGTTTTGTTTGTATATGTAACTGTACGTATCGCACATGTGCGCCGTTCTAATTCCGTGCCTGCACGTGTGCAGCCGTTCAGGAGGAGCGACAGCGGGCGAAGGAGCGGAGCGAGGGTGAGTTCGGCAGCTGTGCCAACGAGGACATGCCCGTGGAGAAGATTCTGGAAGCCGAACTGGCAGTGGAACCAAAGACGGAGACCTACGTGGAGGCCAACCTGAGCGCTCCTGCCAATTCTGTAAGCCAATCTCTCCCTCTAAATCACACTCGGTGACATTCAACTTATGGAGAACATTTGGCTCGTCTGAAATGTGCCGTTTCAGAGATACACTTCACAATTGCTCCTCAGTGAGCGAGCCGGGCTTGATCATTTTCTGAATGTCAAGTCTGAAGAAAGGTTCCAGCCTTCCTGCAGATGTACAAAAGACAGTTTAAGGAGTTTTTGAGTCAGATGCAGATTCGAGTATTGCTGTTTGTGAATTAGAAGGGCTATTTTTATAATCCCATTCCCAGTGGATGGATTCGGCTACATAGCAATGCACTTTGGCATTGAAGGCCTCTATACAGACCCCTGGAGAGGGTACATACTGCAGGAGAAGCACATTGTCAGGTCACTAGATAAGAGCCTCAACCTTTAAGCATGTCAGTTAGACACACGGTGTGTATATTTATGCCTTGTGCACATTTGTCCTCTGTTCTGTGCAGCTGTAAGCTCTAAATCAGGTAGAGGTCAGAGAGAAAGAGACATGCGCTTTGTCTTCCCTATTTTGTATTTTCAGATTGTTTGTTTCCCCCACAGTTGTTGTTTTTAAATTGCTGTTTGTGCGTTTGTCCTTGAGCCCTGGGGAAGGTCCTGGTACATGAATAGGGCTCTAATGAATCTGAGTTCCTCTTGGGTTGATTGGAGAACTGTTAAGACATGATGATCTGAACTGAAAGCGTGTTTAGATTAAGATACTTTTTAAGCTAGATGTTTATCTTCTCGTTATGATATTTCAGTCTGTGGGTGATATGAACTCACGGATAAAGAATAAGGAAGTGTGCTTAAAAAGCATAGTTCACTTAAAAATGAATATCCTGCCATCATTTACTCACCATCTTGTCATTTTAAACATGTGACTTATAAAGATATTTTAAAGAATGTTAGATTATTTATTTCATATCATTTTGGTTCATGGTAATGGATAAGACAATGTTAATGTATTTGGCAGGACTAGTGTTTTGCTACAATGTTGATGCTGCTATTGGTTATTGCTGTTGTGGTAGATTATTGCTTTTGCTGCAAAGCAAATATAGGCGATACAGTGATGTGTATTTAAGTATTTAATACTGCTGCTACACAAATAGCTGTAAAATAACCCATAGCAGATCTATACAGGTGGAGCTGGGGAAGGTGGAGGGTTTCAGAAGAACTATGAAAGCACGCTGCAAACTGCTCTAGTGAATGCTAGGTTTTTAAATGTAAACCAGCAAGCTGTGTGTGCAACATAAAGCAATCAGCTTTTTTTTCTGCCAAGCCAAACGATATGAATATCATAATTTTGCATTGATGATCCATCAGCCTACACCATTTAGAGTTTCATGACAAAACTTGGCATCTGTACTAACTTCATCTGTACATATGGGAAATTACAAAATATATTAAAATACATTACATAATATGTACATATGTTTCAATAGAAATGATAATTTAGTTTACCTTATTGCTCTTTAATGACTTTATAGACTTTCCACATTTCAAAGACACTAAATCATTTTAAAATACATTTTACATTTTATTATATATTTTTATTTAATTGCAGTTAACAAGCTCTAGTGTCTAAAAACATTACGTTCGTTTCACACTTAAAGGTCCTTTGAAGTAGTTTGAAAGGGGGTGTTTGAAACAGGATGATAAGGACCCGTCCCCTTTTTAAAATAGCCAATAGTGTTTCATTTTCCTCTCAGATTGGGCTAGTGCCGTTAAGCTCTGTAAAGCCACATTTGACAGCCTATGACAGTCTAATAGATTACACAGGAAACTGTTGTTAAAGTAAAATAACAAAAAAGTGATTATAATGATGCTGAGTGTATGTAGTTTGAAAAGTATATTATGGTGAATGGCACCAGTCGTATTTCTTCTACTAATCAGTGCTGTTTCTAATAAGAGACTGCCTAACCCTTTATCCTCCTAATCTCATTCCTATGTCTATAAACTATAGCATTCAGTGTAGAATTTAAATGGGCCTGATATGTTTTTGGTCCTCGAGACTATATATATATAGTTCACACAACACTGTGAACAAGTGACTGGTTTCAGCTTTAGTGTGTATAAATAGTGTAGGGGGCAGGACACTTCAGATTCTAGAGAGCATTTGCTTGGACAGAAGTTGGATGATGTCATCATAATCGTTCATTAATATAAGTGGAAGTGAGAGACTAAGTTTGCTTAAGTTGCTTATATTTTTAAAATATGAATTTTGTCATGGTTTATAGATGACCTTTAGATTAACATATTCATACTAAAAGGCAAAAAAAAAACATTCTGATTTCATGGGGACTTTAGGTATAATGTTTTAAAGTGTATTATTTCTGCTATATGTGCTCTTTGTAAAAGACTGATAAAGTCACAAGGGTATGTTACCACTAAAATGAAAGAGCTTTTCGCTCTGGGTGGATGATGGTGATGATGTTTCAGTGATGATGTGATTCCAGGATCCTACTGGGACAGAATTTGCTCCATGACAACAGCAGAACACGCACTGATGCAGAGTGCTCTGACATGCCAAGATGCTGGTTCATGAGCGCTTGCTCTGATTGATTCTGGGCTGGAGAGTTTGGGTTACTCAAGCAGAAGGAAAGGCTTTTAGAGAGCAAGAGTTAAACCGAAAATAAAAATATTCCATTGGGGGCAAATGACAGGAATGATTTCCACAAGACATCCCACAAGATATCTGCTCGTTTTCCACTCACATCACTGAGTTTCTCTTGGTGATATCTATGTTGAATGCAAATTACATAAACATGTCATTTTGTTCTTATTCCAGGCAGCACTGTTTGTTATTGTGCTCTCATTAAAAGTTTTATATGTCCAAAAGGATATTTGTGTAGAAATACACTACTGCTCAAAAGTTTGGGGTTAAATAATTGTTTAATGTTTTTGAAATAATTCTTGTGTGCTTACCAGAGCTGCATTTAAGCGGAGACACTGCAGGCAAAAAACACTGTTTTGTATGCACCTGTCAAATTTGAGAATTTGGGCTTTTTGGTATCCTTTCAGTCTAGTGGAAAGAAAACATCCAAAAGACATTTTAAGTGTTTGTTGGATAGCACGTTATCTACTGTATTTGTATCAATAGATTTCATTTACAATACATATTTTTAAAGGCAGTTTCTCAAAATGAGTTTTTTTCTCCTACACTGAGCCATATATCTCCACTTCAGCAGTGCTTACAGACTAAACTTTACATTTTTATTCCTTTCTAAGTCCAGAGGGATTTGTTCATACATAATTTGCTTGATTATATACAACATTTTATTTCCCCAAAAAACTGTCAAAATGGATTGTTTTCTGTCTGTTTTAAGTATTTTTTTAATTGCGGAGTGACAAAATGAGATATCCAAAAACTCCCTCTGTAAAAAAGTATTTGGCTTCATCCAGTGTTTACATTTTTGTTCTATAAATGTATGCTAATTTGCACACATTTCATTAAATAATGGCTCGTTTGCATATTTAAACTTAATATTTTAGAAAACTTGTAATACAAAAAATATTTGCAATTATCAATGTTATCAATCAACTAGGTAAGTACGGTGATGTCTAGTTAATATGATGTCTATTCACCTGCAGTGTCTCGCCTTACATAGAAATACAATAAAAACAATAATATTGTGGAATATTACTACAGCTTAAAATGTAAATGTTTTGTGTTTTATTAAATGAAGTGTTAAATTGCAAAAACAGATGACAAAAACATTTTACCAATTTTGAAAAATCGCGTTTTTTATTGTGCCCATTTTAATTGGGTTACAAATCATTTTTGAAAAATCAGCTAACTAACACAACAAAATAAGCAAGCAAAAGTAAAATAAGCTGCAAAAGTATGACTGAGAAAAGTAACTGAGAATAATAACTGAGAAAAGAGAGCTGACAGAAAAGAACTCATTTGTTTTTTTTCCATGAAAGCCAAAGAGTTGACCTCACTTTCTTCATCTCTCTCCCTCTCCAGCCTAACGACCCTGTAACAAACATCTGCCAAGCAGCTGACAAGCAACTCTTTACCTTAGTAGAGTGGGCCAAGCGGATACCTCACTTTTCTGATCTCCCACTGGACGATCAAGTCATCCTCCTGAGAGCAGGTACGTCACTACAAAAAAACACACACCACTTTTGTTTGTGTCCTGCAGACATCGACCTGATGTGACCCGTGTGCTTTACATCTAGTCTTCCAGCTATGGAGTTACATCTGAAAACAGCATCATTTAATGAAATGAGTATGTTTACGGTTATGTGACATTATAGTCTATTCCAGAAGCATTTATATGGATTCAGAGATACATTTGATCCAGCCTCGAGCCACAGCATCGATTAAAGAAGGAATTCCATCTCATTATCTTAGAGTGAGAGTCCTTATTCTGTTAAGGATGATGGCTTCAACATAGACGGAGGGAGAATAAGAGGCTGGATTGTTCTCGCCGTTCACATGTTGCATTTATTTCATTAGGCTGTAGGTTGCCTGAGGACAATTCAGTGCATTTTATTCAGAGTCTTTGAAATAGGAGCGCAGCGTATGAAACTGTGACGATGTACTAAACAACTTGAAATGAGAAATGTCTCATTAAAAGTCAATATTAAGAAAATACAACTTGCAGTAAGTTGATATTGAGCTGGAAGAGTAAGCAAACAGAAGAAGTTCGATTATCAATGTGGCTTCTGTCTTCTTTTGCTAGGGTGGAATGAACTCCTGATCGCTTCTTTTTCACATCGGTCTATAGCTGTGAAAGATGGGATATTATTAGCCACAGGCCTTCACGTCCATAGAAACAGTGCACACACTGCCGGTGTGGGAGCCATCTTTGACAGGTTAGTAAATGTTAAGAGTTTTCTGAGAAAAAGCCTGAGTCTGTATGATTTTGAGATCTTTACTCTGAGGAACACAAAAGGTGAATTTCTGAAAAATATCTTGGATGTTCTATTTACTGTACATAAATGAGGAGAGTGCCAGTGTTACGAATGACAAAAATACCACATTAAAGCTCCAAATTGTGTACAAGTGAAAGAATAAATAAATAAATGAAAAACTGCGGTAAAAAATCCCATTGATTTTCTTCCTAGGGGAACTGATTTTTAACTTGTAAACCGTTGAAGACAGACTTAATGTGAGTTACAAGGTTGTTAATTGATATGGTTTTCTTCAAGCCATTAGTTGGTTTTAATTTAACAGCTTAATTCCATTTATAAAACTATATAATACCTGTAATATATACAGTACATATAAATGGACAAATGTAAAATTAATAATGTTAATAAAAACGAAATAATCTCTGACAACGAAGATAAACCTCTCTCATGAAAGATACATTTTTTCCATTTTATTAAAAAAAATCCCTACATTTTTGCTATGTCATAGGACACCATCATGTTTATTTGTCAACTACCCAGATATATATGTAGGTGTACTTACGCAGAGCTTTTAAGGTAGCTTTGCATGTAGGTCTCCTGAAGCATCCTGAAGAGGTTACCACAGTTCTTCTGGATTGAGTCTGTCTCAGTTCGATCAGTTTCTTCATGTCATTCCAGACAGACAGGATGATGATCAGGTCAGATCTCTGTGTGAAGCGCTGGCTGTTGTCAGATTCCTTGTGCAAACAAAAATATCACTGGATTATTACAATTAACAGCTAAATGAATGTTTGGAAATGTAAACTGATATTTTCTACTGACATACTATGTCAAAAGATAGAAACTGACTTAAAATATTAGACTTTTGCACAGTAATGTAACATTACCCTTTCAGTCGAATCACTTCGACGTTACATATGGGATCTCGCACGAGAGACCGTTCGTCTTCGAGTCTTTTAG
>JAUMHP010000083.1:3459215-3487151 GCA_032361065.1 Enteromius trimaculatus
GTTATCACTTTTGCCTTATGGCACGGTGCTCCATAGTGCTGGAAAATGCATTGTTCTTCACCAAACTGTTGTTGGATCGTTGCTGTTGAAGGGTGTTTCGGTACCATTCTTTATTCATGGCTGTGTTTTGGGGCAAAATTGGGAGTGAGCCCATTCCCTTGAATGAGAAGCAACCCCACACATGACATGACTTTGCCCCAGTCCTCAGCAGTCCATTCTGATAACTGGGGGCAAAGTCATATTCTCCAATGGAGCCTCTTTCCGATTGTTTGGGGCATCTAGAAAAAGGCTTGTCTGGAGAAGAAAAGGTGAGCGCTACCGTTAGTCCTGTGTCGTACTGTAAAGCATCCTGAAACCATTCATGTGTGGGGTTGCTTCTCCAAGAAGCGATTATGAAAGAATGGGTTGCTATCAGTCAGGACAGGCCCAGAAGTTGATTGAGAGCTTGCCCAGTCGAATTGCAGAGGTCCTGAAAAAGGACCAACACTGCAAATACTGACTCTTTGCATAAATGTCATGTAATTGTCGATAAAAGCCTTTGAAACGTATGAAGTGCTTGTAATTATATTTCAGTACATCACAGAAACAACTGAAACAAAGATCTAAAAGCAGTTTAGCAGCAAACTTTGTAAAAACTAATATTTGTGTCATTCTCAAAACTTTTGGCCACGACTGTAAATGTTACAGATAAATATTTCTTTCATTTATTTCACACACACATTATACTTCATAAATTATACTTTATACATATTTTGCACTCACAAAACATATTATACTTATATACATATGCATGTACATATATGGTGAATTGAGGTAAATTGGGGCAACTGAATTGAGACTAAAGAAGAAAAAAATGTCCCAATTAACCTGAATTCACCATGTTTTTATTTTCCCTTTTTAGAGCTAAACTGTGTCTCATACAATGTCCTTTTTTTTTTTTTTTCAGAAAAAGATGGACGGCCGAGAATACCAAGACGCCCAAAGTTTCGCAGCAGATATTCGGTTAATGTTCTCAAATTGTTACAAATACAACCCACCCGATCACGAGGTCGTTGCCATGGCAAGAAAACTCCAGGTGCAGCGCTTGACAGAGAGCCATTGTGCCTTATCATGCCCTTTCCGATCTCACCAATCACATTTGTCCATGTCCTGCAGGATGTGTTTGAGATGAAATTTGCCAAGATGCCCGACGAACCCGCAGAGCCATCCTCGCCCAGCGCGGTGTCAGCCACGGCAGTGGTGAGCAAGAGCACCGGCAGCAGCGAGAGCAGCGCCGACTCTTCCAGCTCCAGCTCCGACTCGGAGGAGGAACGGGCCACTCGGCTGGCTGAGCTGCAGGAACAGGTGAGTGACAAACAGGTGGGTGTCACCACTTGAGGACCAAGATCCAAACCAAGGGTGGAGAGACAGGCAGAGGCCACATCCACTCCCCCCCACATTCACCACCACCTCCTCAGTCTGACTGCTTGTGTCAGAGTCATTCGGACTTTTTTTGTTTTCCTTAATGTGTCTTGTTTTTTGTAATGTTTTGGAAATGAGTGCCCATTTTCACCCTGGACTGAACGTTTAACCCTCTACCGCCTCTGCAGTTTGTGTTGGCATCTTGGTATACATTGGCTTGCATGCTATCAAAGTTCAGATGACAATTTGTAATTTCGCTATCTCTCAGTGTCAAACATATTGGTGTAAATTGTAGTTACTCTGCTCTCATCATGACAGTCTGTTGTTAAAATACAGTTTTGAGAATGACTATTTTGTCCGTTGATTTCACTTTGGCTTTTTTACTAGCAATTCGCTGTGGAGCACCCCAATGGTAACAGTGCGGGGACAAAAAACGGGTGTGCCAAACATTTTCAGGTGAATGATATTTTTACTTCCCGGTCCCCCACCCCACTAACTCCTTCATTTTCGTAGCTGCTTCTTATGTGAGCGGTAGAGGGTTAAGGTGGTGCTTTATGGGGTGTATTTGAGCTGGGCATCTCCCTCAAGTGAGCTTGCTTTGTCACTCAGCTAGTCTTTCGGCTCTGTTTCCCTCTTTGCTCTGTGAATGACATTGATTGGCATGTTTGTCAGTGAGAATCCAAATTCTTTGCCGGGATGTGGTCTCCAGTGCTTCGTGGCAGAGTCTTTTTCATTCTGTAAAAGAGGTTTGATGTCAATAAAATGGATAAGAAATGAAAACGGTTTTGTAAAAAGAAAACAAAATAGGATGGGGACCTGATTTTGTGGATTGGGTAGAGCCAGAGTTGAATGTGAGCTTGCAGTTGAGACGTCTGCCACTTATTATCAGAAAGAAGTTTGAAACACACGGATGAATCATTCAGATCAATAATTTGCATTTGGAAATAATGGTGAATGAGGGCTGGGTGATATGGCCAAAAATATTATCACAATGTATTTTTACCATATCATACTAAGTCAGTATTTATCACAGTATTCAGGATGTGCTTTCCGCATGTTTGTAAGACTTTTAGAATGAATTCATACATAAACTCCACAGTAATTAATTTAAGGCCCTGTGAAATGTAATGTATTTTAAACTAAATTCCATTTTCTGTTAATTTTGTTTTTCTGTTTTTTGTTTTTGTGACTTGAATTAATCAAATTAATTTAACAATTAATTCAGTTTTTAAAAATGTAAAATAAAACACAATTCACAATAAAACATTTTCATTTTTATTTTTTAAAAACTCTTTAGTTGTTTATATGATATTCCCTAAAAATGTTCTGTATAATCTTATTTCCATTATTTTGAAAAGTATGTTTTTTGCATACTATAATACGTCTGTGATAAATTCAAGTTGAACCAAATTAAATTTGAGTTTGACAGTTTTTTGTTTGTTTATTTATAAACCATGAAAAGCTTGAGAATTGACTCTCAGAACAGCTCTATTTTTATTTGTATTTGTCTGTGTCCTCATATTTAGATGGCAAACACTAAAAAGATTTATTAGCTGCACACACTGACTGTCCGTTGTTACATTCTGCTGTTTGATAGACTGTAAGATTAATCCATTTCAAGTAAAAATGTCCAAAAATGTTTTGTCATAGTCAATATATAATTCATCGCCCAGCCATATGATGAATTTTAATTTCCCTTATAAAAAAAACTGCATATGCTGGTTAGGTATGTTTTGAAGCTGGGATGCTGCTAGGACCAGCTTACACCAGCAAAGGACCAGCATAAACCAGCATCCCAGCTTCAAAACACACCTAACCAACGCATGCTGTGTTTTTCAGCAGGCTTCATTGACTTGCATGTAGATTTTTCAGAAATACTGGACTACTAAATGGAGAACGATACAGTCTTTGTAGA
Source organism: Enteromius trimaculatus (assembly GCA_032361065.1). Classification (NCBI taxonomy): domain Eukaryota; kingdom Metazoa; phylum Chordata; class Actinopteri; order Cypriniformes; family Cyprinidae; genus Enteromius; species Enteromius trimaculatus. The sequence continues at coordinate 3,462,532 of JAUMHP010000083.1, forward strand.
AGTGTTTGATTATTGTGCTGGAATTTTATAGTAATTACAAAGTTTGTTTTGCAAAGAATTCAGAAATTAACAGAATTTTGCGAGGCTTTCAAAATAAGAGCCCTCTTTTCTGGGTAGAGTATTTCCATGAAAATGAGAGATCTGTAGGTGACAAATGTCATTCATTATCCTTTAAACTCTTCCCTTCATCACCAGTCCCATCATCTGTCCCCGCACAGCTAAGATCCTAGTCTTTTACGTTAGCATCGATGCAGCATGCCCCATCCCCCTGCTTGCTAACCATTCCCTCCACCTTCCTCCTCAGCTGAAGGCTGTTCATGAACAGCTAGCCGCTCTGTCACAGGGTCCTGTGAGCAAACCAAAGAAAAAGAAAGAGAAGAAAGAAAAAGAGAAGAAGAAAAAAGACAAAGAGAAGGAGAAGGAGAAAGACAAAAACAAGGTCAAGGTGGAAGATGACAAAAAGGCCAAGTCCTCACAACTGAATAAGCAAACCCAGCAGAAGAAGACCTCTGCGCGGAAACCCAACAGCACATCCACCACAAGGTGAGTTGGGATGTTTATAGATAACTGTATTATACATTTTTGATCCCATTTATGGTGGTTATGGATTTTTGTGCTATCTAGAAAGAATGGCAACAGATAAATATAATGCTTATGTATGAATATGTACAAAATAACTACTCAGTAATTGTAAAACCTGGAAGCTTTATGCATTCTGTATTTTATTCAGGATTTAGGCAATGGGATGAGCAGAAATGCAGTTTGTTGTACACTACATTTATTCAGAATCCCTCGGAAATATGAGAATTTCAAAGATAACTTGTAATTTCCCTTAATTAGTAATTTACACTACCATTCACTTTTTTTAGTTTCTTGTTATTATGCAAGGCTGTATTTATTTGATCAAAAATACAGTAAAGACACTAATATTTTGAAATACTACAGCTATTTAAAATGCACTTTATATTTTAAAATCTTTTGTAACATTGTTAATGCATTTAATTTTAGTTTTGATCAAATTAATGCATCATTACTATGTGAAAATTATATGTTCTTTCTCACAAATATCTATCTTTCATTACTGAATTATTTTTCTGTGACATTATTTGTTATTTTAGTTTATCTGTCACTCTGCCAACAATTTTTTAAAAAGCTAGAAAACAAGGCAAACACTTTCCGGTAGTCCAAGCAGGCACCGTTATTAACTGAAAATATCATCATCAATACCAGTTTTAAGTTTTAATATTGAGATATGACAAGTCAAAGCAATCCAGTAACACATTGGTGGTAGTGGTGATGAAAGCTAATTGTCCTGTCATTATCTCAATCCCAACATGCCAGTTCAGATTTATGCGACGAGTAAGGGTTACAAAGCCTTTGTGCAAACTATACCTCCAATCCACAGGCAACCGAAAAAAGGGGGCAAACCTGGCTCTGCAAACTACGAGTCTGACGAGGAGGAGTCTCTTCCCATGTCTTATGATGAGAAACGGCAGCTCAGCCTGGATATCAACCGTTTGCCGGGTGAGAAACTGGGCCGCGTGGTCCACATCATCCAGTCGCGTGAGCCATCGCTGCGAGACTCCAACCCAGACGAGATCGAGATCGACTTCGAAACGCTCAAGCCTTCCACGTTGCGTGAGCTCGAACGATACGTCAAGTCTTGTTTACAGAAAAAGCAACGCAAACCTTTACGTAAGTGCCTTTCTTTTCCTTCTCGGCAGATGTTGTGGTGGTGCTAGTCTAGGCTTAGATCTGTCTGCTCTAAAAGCTGAAATGGGCTGTGCTATTTCCTCCTTTGAGCTGGGAGCACTCACCTTCTCCAATGTGTTGCATGACTTTTGGTGGATTATCTTATATGTGCTTTCCCTGGTATTAATACCTTCAAGTGAAGCTTCAAGGGGTTAAAGAGTACATCAGTATAAAATAGAGAACATTTGATTAGACCGTGAGTTTCCGAGTTGTAAACCGTGTACATGTAATTAATGTGGACACTGCGCTATTCATACTTCATAAAGAAATATTCTGGGTTCATTACAAGTTAGGGTCATTCAAATGCATTATTGGCCTTATGTTGATTACCACAAAAAGCAATTTCCACTTGTCCCTCCTTTTCCAAAAATAAATTAGTGGGTCAGTTTGTGAATGTTAAATAAACGTTGTTGAGCAACAGTGCCCACACTCCTTGGTTCCAAAAGAATTTTCTCCATTAGCTTTTTAAAAAGTGTTTGTTAAAGAGCTCTAAACCACGAACCGAACCAAGCCAATCCACTTTGAGGTAAATTAATCACAATATTTCACTGATGTGAAAAATACTTCGGACAAAAAATCAGACAAAAACACAATAGTTACAAATCTATGTATTTTTTTTAATGAGGGAAATAAATAGAGGTTACTCCTTATTTTATGATGTACATGTTAAAGTGTATTTATACAATTTATACAGGTGCTGAGTAATATTAATTAACCACATGTACTGGTAACACTTTACATAACGTCCCGTTGTTCCCTCCATCAGGGAACAGGGGTTACCTTCGTAACCAAGACGTTCCCCTTCAGTCGAGTCACTCCGACGTTACATCTGGGAACAGACCCGTGGAAAAGGCCACGACCCTGAGGCCGTGTTATGCAGAGACGCCCATGCCGACAGGCATGCTAGCAGAGGAGTCTGCACGTAACCTTCCCAACACCCTGAGGGCCAATAGGGGCCCCACATGGATGCCACCTGTCCAAGGGGGATTCCAGCCCATAGGAAGGCAGGGTCTGACCACGGGCTGAATAGGCGGCGGCACTCCGGGGAAACGCCAATGCACATCTCGGGACTCGATCGTGTCTCATACGAAGCAAGCCCAGTGGCGTTGCTGTGGCTGCCATATGCCCTCTTTTTAAAAGGCAGCCTGAGAAGGGAGCGATTCAAAGCTCGTAGATCCAGGATGGGTCTCAGCCCACTGCTCTTTTTGGGCACAATAGTGTAAAAACCCTGACCTCATCTTGACTGAAGGGAGAGGCTAGATTGCGTCATTCGCCAGTAGGACTGCAACCTCTGCATGCAGGACAGCAGCATCCCTGTCCGAGTGGACAGTGGTGTAGCGGACACCTCTGTACCTGGGCGGGCGCCTGGCAAACTAAATCTCATAGCCGAGGCGTACCGTCCGGATCAACCACCACGAGGGGCTGGGAAGCTATAACCAGGCTCCCAGCCGGGTCGCTAGGGGAATCAAGGGGATGTTGATCGCCATGCCCGCGGTGGGGCAACCTAGGGGGCGGGATCGCGGAGGGGACTGATCCCAGAAGGATGAACGTCCTGGAGAAAAGTCAGACTGCTCTGGGCAGTGCTTACCTGCTCCCCTGGTTCCCTCGGAAGGGGATCTCGAGGCACTGGGCCCAGAGGTGAGGAAAATTGCTCTTTCTGTGAGAATGTGGGTACCGCCAACGGCGGCTGAGTGCACAGTAGCTCCCGGCCCTCCTCCGGGAGTGGGGGCACAGATGTTGTCATCTCCCAAGGAGCAACCTCCAGGTTGCCCGTGTCAGGGACGCTTCGTAGACCTGCGGATGTTTTATGGCCAGTCCCTGAGCTGCGGGCGGTGCCCCTCGCCCGCGGCCAGCTTGACACTTGTCCTAGCGTGCGGGGAAGCAGTCTGCTCCGGAAGCACCACGGGACTATGCGTTGGGGCTTTTAGACCCGACGTAACATTCTGGATGTCACTCTGAGGTCCCGCAGGTGCCTCGCCGGGGCAACCGAGAAGTCACGGGCAGGACGCGAGGGTTCCCCTTCATTAAAACCATATTCCATCCTAAAAGTACTCTATTTTTTTTTTGTTTTATTAAAGCGCTATCATTTATCATTTAAAAGCAGTTCCTCAGTGGGGTATAATGTGGATGCGAACAATGTGTTAGCATGATTTTAGTGTGAAGAATTGGCTTACTAACCTTTTTCTGTTCAAAGTTATATTAAATATCACACACACAGCAATGTCATAAACCCTCAAACAATAGGCGCTTATTTAAAAAAAAAAAAATCCCATTTCTTTTAAATGCTGCAAAATCTGTCCCGTTTACTTTAATTGTTTGTGCATTAATAGAACCTTGATTTTTGAGAGACGAGGCTAAATAGATTTTTATGGTAATAAACAAATGCTGCCATTTGGGCATAACTTGCATAGAACCTGATAGATTCCTTTAACATAAATTTGTCGTCATGGAGTTAAAAACTAGTGTAGTAGAGTGCTTTTTGCTGCTTGTTGCCACGGCGGTGGGCTACGAGGGCAACCCGTTACTCACCGGTCACCGCTGTGTGTCTCCTGCAGCGGGCACTGGGAAAAAGAGTGCCAAATCTAAAGAGGAACTGGTTCAGGAAAAGAAGAAAGAGTTAGAAAAGAGGCTACAGGACGTGAGCGGACAACTGAACAACAACAAGAAACCACCCAAAAAAGGTACCTGTGTGGTAATGTGCAGATGTGAGCAGACAGGTGACCAAACTTGGTTAGCTAGATCTAGGAGGGTAAGATAAGAAAACCGAGATAAGGATAGGCTTTTTGCTTCACTAATTTGACTAACTTGATCGAAGGGCCTCTGTCAGGCCTTCATATGTAATGCTACTCACACAATTAAAAGGGTCTACAGGGCTCAACAGCAAGGATGGACCACTGGACCCAGTTTTGGACCATTATATTTAGCTTTTTCTTCTTTTAAAAAATCGCTAGCAAATTCTGCTTGTCAACTTGTCAGCTAGATTAAGTAATGGCTGCTGAAAAGTCAGCTTTGTCATTTTATAATACGTTAAAATAGACCTTCTTTTGTACTTTATTAAAAATGTCAAAGTATTATAGTTGTATATTAAATGTAATATTCATTATAAGAAAATGTCAAGGTTTATTTTTGTGTATGGGCCAGTAAAAGTATTGACATAGGAATTAAAAATCTGAACTACTCATGGGGGAAAAAATCCTTGCTGTTGAGCCCTGCTTTGGACGAAGCATAAAATTGATGAAAGCGGTTGTTTATGTGCTGTAACTAACCGACTTCACTTGATATCAGCTGCTTTGGTGGGCACGTAATATACTCTGTCCTTTCGAGATCAGTTCTTTGCTTTCTTTGTGCATGTCTCTGCTTTATCGTAATACACAGCTGCAGGTGTGGGTAAAGCCCTTTAAGCTAACAATATAGGGACAAACGTTTTAATGGAAGCGAGTTGCATAAAATATGTACAATCAGTGTTTGTTTTCCTCGCACGTATTGAACCTTGTGATCACTTCTCTTCCCTGTTCACAGCAGAGAAGGCGGGGTCAGCGCAGGGGGGCGGGCCATCTCGGCTGAGTGGCAGCAGCAGTTCTTCAGATTCGGGCAGCAGCAGCTCCAGCGGCTCCAGCTCCGAGAGCAGTGACTCAGACTGAACTCTGCATACTTCAACCTCCTCTATTTTCTAACGAGTAGTGTGTGTTGTCATGATAGTATCTCTCTGAAGGCCCATTTTATAAAGAGCTAGATGCATTGCAGATGGAAGAGGATATTTTAAAATAGTTTGTAGGATGCTCTTGGCTCAGACAAAGAGGAGAGTTGGAATAGTTCAAGCAGTTTTAAGGTTCTCGCTGGCCCTCAAAGGGAAACGCCTGGTATCACCAGAGGAAAAAAAAGACAAAAAAAAAAAAAAAAGATATTTTTTTGAAAATACGTCAGTTGTGGAGGTGAAACGGTTGTGTGTGTGTGTGTCCGTTGTTTTTTTTGTTGTTTTTTTTATTCTATTTTAGGTTGCTGCTCGTTAGATCCATACTGAAAACATGCATTAGTGGAAAAACTGACAAATGCCTGGCTGCATTTTACTGATCGAGTAGCTACACAAAGTCTGAAGGAACAAATAATGAATTATCGGCCCTCACTCTGGTGTGGTTATGTCATGTTGGCTTGACTTTTCAGCTCATTCCACATTTCTTTTGCTATGATAATGCTCGTCATTGTTACCATTTTTAAGAGAATCTATTTATTTTTTTTATCCAAAAAGGCACAAAGTTATGTGTGTTTTCAACAGAAATGTTTCCAGGTGACCAGTTGAAATGTAAGAAATTTGGCTCAACATAACTCGCTAGTACTCTAGACCGCATCTGGAAACTGTCAGTATCATTATTAAACCGTTTTCAGAGGCTTCGCAATCATTTTTGGCTATTACAACACTGTAAATTTTCTCTTCCGGTGCTGTCAGCTCAGTATTTGATGTAGAATTATGTCCGAATTTTTTCTGTTTGTTTGTTTTTAATCTATATCATATGCTCATTTGTTTTCTATTTGGATTGTCGTCTTTTTTACTATTGATTTGTAGGCGCCCTGAGGATCTAATTTCCTACTTTCTATCTGATATGCTTCATCTTTACTAAGTCCACTCATTGGACAATCAAAGTTGTGATTTAAATTCAGTATATATGAAACGGGGGTATATTTTTCAAAAATGATGGCAAAAATACATTAAGTTTTAAAACACCCATTAGGCTGCAGATTGGAACCAATCAGCCTCAATGAAACTCCTCCATGGGAAAAGCAAGTGAAAATTAGCCACATAGAGGAGATCTCCATTAAGAAAAGACAAGATTTCAAGCAGCTGTGCTAGATGTCATTTCAGAAGGATTTGTGTTTGACAATAGTTCTTTTTAGTTGAAAGTATTACAACTAATGTATGTTCTCAATTTTAATAACTTTATTTTACTTTAGTTTTTCTCAAATGGTGTATTGAATGCTTTCAATGGTACCTAGACACTTATTGCCATGTATCCAGAATAGTTGGATATGGACCATGACTGATAATCTTTATAAAATATATATATATATATATGAATGTATTAGGGTTTTTTTTTTTCCTTCTTGTGGCTGCAGTAATGCCACTCTTTCACTGGGTTTGTAGCATTGGCAAGGTTTTATTTCATTTAACAGCCTTGAATTCAACTCTGAACCCCTCAGAATCATTGGATGTGCTCTTGTTGCCTTAAGTTTAGTTGGCACATTAAAATAAAGTCAGATTGGTCCGGTATAACTGATCCAAGTTGAAACGAATGTGTATAGTTTTTGTTTTGTTTTTTAATCATGAAAACACATCAAGAAATCGTGATGTAAAGTGACTTCATTGGTTTTCTTTCCTATATGTAGGATGCTTTTAATCTTGGTTTGATTTTATTCATTATACCACTGTATTGCATTACATGTTCCTTGTGACTACAACCTACCTTGTCTAAGATGATTTCTGTTACAGCTCCTCTTCCTCAATTCCTCCAGCAGAGCCTAGTTAATAAAACTGAGCTTCATGATGCAGACAGAGATATAAAGATACATAGGATATATAATTACAGATATAAATGTATATTCACTACTTATTCGTCAACTCTGTCTTGGGTCTAAGTATTTTAGTTCTTTTTTTATGAGAGAAAGAGAGAACATTTGTGTATTGCATGCCAATTTACAGTATATTTCTTAAACTTTTTGAGCAGTTTATAACATGTAAATGTCATTCTTTCGAGTAAAGTTTTAAAATTGGTAGCGCTGCATATGTTAAGTTCAGCAAGTTAAAGCAAGTCGACAAGTATGTTTTGGCACAGACTTAAATGGTAATATCTGATGTATAAGCTAATCTTGGGATTTGGACACTGAGCCCCTCGTTTTTCGTAAATAAATCACAAAAACCCATAGGAGTGTCTTTTTACTATCTAGATATATTTATTTGAGTGCACTTCATGTTTTATATATATTTTTCTTTCTTTTCAGAAGACATTAAAACGAGTGAAAATACTGTCTTGAGCAGTGTACTGAGGTCTAGCTGTCGAAATGTACCAACTGAAGTTTGTGAACCTCATTTAAATGTCAATTTTTACAAACGGTTTTACATTTTTGCTCCATAAAAGACTTTATACTTAAAGGTATATTATTAAAATTGCTTTGTCACGTATAAATCATATAAGTAATTCACATTTCAAACAAGTAGATGTTTGTACATTACATGGAACAATGTATTGTTTACCACAGTAATATATTCGAGATATATTTCAAGGAATACATATGTTTTCGATACACATCTCTTTTATGTATACTGTGCCACTCGTGTAATGCAGTGCGATAGATCGATATAGATATCTACTGGGTCTTAAAAACCAAAAATAATAGCCTAATAATATTGCTACCGGAGATAACATACTTGAGATGCAATGATATAAAGAATGGTCACTTTTTATCCCGAATTAAACGATTTCATATTGGTTCAATTGAGCATTGGGTACTTGTTAGTCTGTAAATACAATAATAGTGTTGCGCATAAATGTTAAAAAACACTGTATAATATACTGTTCATGAAGCTTAGTGTAAACATGAGCACCCGACGGTCTGAGTCATGTGGACAGATCACGAATACTTCAAACTAGACAGTAACACTCAAATCATGTGTAGTGATCACATGACAGCACAAATCCGCGACTGTCCAGTGCTATCGGAGTCTTTTAGTGTTGTTTTGTCCCGTATAACCACTGCCTGGTTGCCGTACTTGCTGTACCAGGAGCTCTGGCTGCGGCTGAGGTAGTTGGTGGGAGGCGCTCTCTCCAGCTCCAGCTGCTGCTGCTGCCAGATCAGCAGCGAAGTGTCCTTGAAACGCAGCCTCGCGAAGCCCTCCGACAGCGCCTTATCGGCTAAAGGACAGCGCTCCGTCATTGCGAGGGACGACGGCGTCCTAGGTCTCTCGTGAGGGTCTCAAATGTCGTCTCGGTTTTGATCATGCCTTTAGAAAAATGTCCCGAGACAGCAGGTCTGATGAAGGGACAACAGCGACTTCAAAAGCTTGTCTTCGCACGAAAGCAAAACGAGGCTTCAGTGATATTAATCCCCTCTTCATTTTGCTGGCTGGCGATGTTTTATGCAGTTAGCAGTGAACACCCCGCTGCTAGTTGAAATAGTTTTATGAGAACCTGGTCCTTTGTTGTATTCAGAATTGATCGACTGTTAACGGTTTTCTCGCGTAGCAACTGGAGAAAAAACAGCAGATTAAAACGCCAGCGGCTGCCTTTGGCAACAACGTCCGCTTGAGTACGAGTCCGACTGCAACCACGACACGTTTAAAGGTTCCGAGTTCAAGTTAATTTGCACAGTATGTGATGTTCCTTTATATTTTAGAAAAGCATTCATCATTAAACTGCGTGTTTAACAAATGAGATTCCCGATGCGCCAAATACTGTGTTATTGAAATAAAGTGCAGAATCATTTAGAAGGCAACTTTATCAGACATAGAAATAAGTTTTTATTTCAAAGCAGTGAGCAGGCTAAAAAAAAAAAAAAAATTATAATTCCAAGTCTTCATCATCTGACATAAAACGTTAGATAATAAGCCTTTTGTGTAGGTGGCAATATGAGCATGTCTGATCCACCAATGAATCGAGAAAATATGAAGTAATGCAGCAATTAATAAAGATTAACTGTAAAGATCATACAAGTACTGAAAGGTTTCAGTGAATGGTGGATCTTTCGAGGATTTTGTACTCATTTCTTCTTAGGACCAGAATCAAGAGGCAACCCAATTTCCTTTCCACGCAACTTAAGGCCTAAAAAAGAAGAAAAAAACAAATCATTTAAATATGGAAAAACAAAAGCTACAAAATGAATTAAGATGCATGTTCTGCTCAAAATGCAGAACTTTATTATATTAGGTGGCCTTAATGACTATTTTAAAATGAATTTAAGTGAATAATTTGATAAATATTTAGAAATATTTGATTTTAATAACTTGTTTACACACATTTTTACATCTGAACTTATATTTTAAAAATACCTATGTGTATATTACACCTGTATTTAAATTTATAATTACACTATTGACCCATCCCTTACACTTCAACTCAACCTTAAACCTACCCACACCACCAGACCTGTCCCTAACCCTACCCATATCCCAGCTCGATAGCAGCAAAAGTGTTATGCAATACATCATGAACCCAATATGTAAATTGTACTTATTTCTTGATGCAAGTACATAGTACTTAAAAGCCACTTAATATAAAGCGTTTAAAATGATCTATACTACCGTTTAAAGTTTGGAGTCAGTAAAACGGTTTAAGAGTAATACTTTTATGTGACAAGGATACATACACTATAATTACAAAAAGACATGAAATAAAAATAAATAAATAAAAATAGAAAAATTCAATTAACTTTGCCCTTTTGAATGTTCTATTCATCAAAACAACTCAGTTTCCACAAAAATATATACAGCACAACTGCTATCAACACTGACAAAGGGAAATGTTTCAAGAGCACCAATTCGGTTTATTGAAATCTTTTCTGAAGGATCCACTGCAGCCTAAGAGTTTCACCAACACAGGAATAAATTACATCTTTAAATATTAAAATAAAAAAGGAAATCAAAATAATAAATAGCATAAATGTTTCTCTATTTTTTTTTTTTTAATTCAGCCCTAATCAGTATATGGTTATTACACACACACACACACACCTTACTAACCCCACTGATTTCATTCTACTTAGATCTATGGTAAATCCATAGATATCATATTACAGGCCGAATCCCAAATCAATCAATTCCCATTATCAGACCCTTGATTGCAGAATACTGTATATTTCAAGTGGCATTTATAAGATAGTGAAGAATGGTTCAGCAAAATCAAAATCATACCAATGGCTCGCTCAATCTTCCCCATGACTTGGTTATTGGGAATGGCCTTCCCAGACTCGTACTCTGCGATGATTTGTGGCTTCTCATTGATTTTCTGCAAGAAACACAGGATTATAATTGGATAACTACACAGACAAAACAGGTTTAAAGACGAAACATACAGTAAAGCTGTAAAATACTCACAGTTGCCAGATCTTTCTGGGTGAGGCCTTGATTCTGCCGGCCCTGCTGGATCACCTTCCCTACTTCCAGAGGCACTCTCTGATGGCTGAGCTCCTCGGTCTCTCTGTCCAGCTTGGCTGTATTCTTGGTCACAACATGCTGTTTGTTTTGTCCAGCAGCCCCTTCAAAAAAAGATATTCTTCATTTAATTCCAGTAGTAAAATACATGAAACACATACGAAAAGGTTTTAATATTCTTACATTTCTTCGATGTTTCGACGGCCTCTCCTTTCCTCTGAGCAGTAAGTATAGCCTGAAACAAAGGTAAGGTTAATGTTTGTGTTATGTAAAGCGAAACTCCGTGAACATCCGTGAACTGCGTTTATAAGGCTTCCACCACGTTTCGTTCCCCGACTAATTCGACGATAATATTTCTGCGAGTTTTATTTCCAGATCGATTATTTTAACTTTATGACTAATCAAAGCCATTTTGCGCAATATTCGAGGCGAAACATTTAAAAGCTGGTCACAGCAACAACATGTTTGCCAAACGTGAACTAATAACGTCAGCAAACTATGTAACGTTAGCAGACGGCTGTTAAAATACCTGCTTAGACTTCGACTGTGCAGCCGATCCCTTCTTCCTCAAAACGGTCACGGTATCCCAGTCACACTCTGCCATGTTATCAACAATTATTTGCAGAAGTGTTTGATTTTTAGGGAACAACGGGGCGTTCAACTTGTCGGGCACGTCCCTGCTCTTTATGCTAGTGAACTAAACCGGATATACGTCACGATATGAGGCACATGTCAACAAGCCCCATGTAGCGTTTATTAACCAATTCTGTGTATGTATATAAAAAAAATGATGGGACAGAAAACAATTGTGTTTTAATCGTTCTTAAGGTCAGTGGTGCAATAAACTGCGATATGAACTGGTAAAGCTTTTAATTTGCCCTGCATGGCATCTGATGCAACAACACAACGGAATGACAAAGGTTTATTTCATTTTTTTATTTATTACAAATAATACTTAAATTATATGGGGGAAAATTACTTTTTTAATTTGTTTGTTTATCTTTTTGTTAGATAATGGTTATTTTGCGTCAGTGGATATGTCTGTCTGTCTGTTTAGCCAAAAGGTCAGTGGTCACAGCATGTCAAAAAAAAAGTATTTTTAGTATGTTAAGTCAAAAATATCTTTGGAATGTAGGGATTAAATTACATTGGTAAATTTGTTGCATACAATCATACAAAGGTTCAATACAACTCATAAAAATTATATTATTAACATGTAGTTACACTTAATGTAGGATAGTCTGTAGTTGGAGGGTTTGATTTTGGCCTCTGTGTTCTCTCTGTAAACAGCAGCTGAAAATAAAGCCTAATAATAGCACAGAGAAAGACATGTTTGCTGGAGTTGTATTTATTACTTAAGTTAATGTGAAGTTTGCCTGAACCTGCAAGTTTACAGTTTAAATTCATCCTTTCATGACATTCCAAAGATAAATGTATTGACTAGGCAGCTAGAAAAAGAACATAAAACAGTTCATTTTAAAACTACAGATCAATATGTAGGCTGTTCCCTTAAACACTTATTTGTTTGTTTTATTCATTTCTTCATTCATGAATTCATACCTTTATCAGTTTTCCATCATGTGTTAAGGTGGAACTGTTCTTAAAGAACAATAGTATTTTTGTTTGACCCAATTTGACTTTAATACCTTTAAGAATTTTGCTCAATCTGCAATGGAATTTTGCTTTAAAGAAAATCTATAAAATGACCAGAATCCTCATGTGGTTTCTTATGTGTATAAAGCTTATTTAACACAAATCAATTCTATGTCTGTAGAGCAGTCTTTACTTGTGTGTATATGTAGGTCACAAGAGCATTGCTAGGTTTCTAATAGTCATAGCATGAACATGGACTCAGAGACTGACCCCTGCTGGTATTTATAGACTGCTGAGTCAGGGTCAGGAACTGGCAGATCACTGCTATAAGCAAAAGAGTGGAGGCGGGGGACTGACATCGACAGCTGCTGAGATATTAGGCAACCATCTCAATAAAAGCTTGGTTTCTTCTGTTCCAGGTTTATATAAACATACAGTAATTTTATCAACTTTCAATGAAATAGTGATTTTCTTAATCTCTCTGTCTCTCACTTTCCAGATTGTAAAAGATTGTTTAATGGTAATGTACAAAGTTCTTATAAAATGTATTTTATTCATATTGCATCCATTGCAAGTATTTATCTCTGCATTTTTCGGCATGAAGGATGCAAACACACATGCTTCCATACATACATATTCACAGTATGTTTTAAGTTGACACAAAAGTAAAAAAAAATTAAAGATGTAGAATTAGTTTGATGTAGGTTATATCTTTTTTCCCAATCTGTACAACACTATAAGATGTTTTTGGTTTACAGTAATCATGTATAAAATTAATTGAAGGGATTCATTTATTTCCAAAAGACCCATACATAACACTGCTGTGGAAATCATACAAAACGGCACATCTGGGGCTTGCAGCAATTGGAATTAAACAACATACAATTTCATATAAACAACATTGCAGTTTTTGGTAATTGTGAAAAATGTGCTTGAAATTGTTCAGCTTGAAAGCTTTTTATATTTATATAAATGTGATGCATTCAGAGTACTGTATTTAAACTCCAGATGCAGAAAGCCATCCAAAAAATCCCAAATTCATTAGTTCCATTTACAACTTTTTTTCAAATGCGTTGTAAATAGTCTGAAAGTTATATACAATTCCAAGAAAATAGAAATCTGAAATGACATATTATGCTGCTTGATATAGTCCCTGAGCAAATGTTTTGCTCACTTACTGTGATCAATAAAATCCATCAGCCGATTGATATAAATCACACATACTGATTTGGCCTTCATCAATGTTGCAATTAAAAAAAATGTTTGCATCAACATCCTTTCTTTTAAAGCGAAAGGAAAAACTGTGCACCTGATGCTTTTCCAAAGCGTTTCTCCAAACTTTATATTGCTTTGGCAGAAATGGAACAAGAAATGGTCAGATCGAGCCAATGGATGTGTGCTGCTTAGGTTAGGTGTTTAGAATAGAAGTAGGGCACTTAACTTGAACTGGACAAAAAAAAAAAAAACATATGGCGACTTTTGAAAATCCTTCAAAAGACAGGTACTGATCAGTAGAGGGGGCTCCAGTTGAATGTTCCTATGGATATTAGAGTCTGGCAAGTGTTGGAAGACAGCCACACCATCTCCACTAAACTGTAATGAAGGAATCCTAAGGCAAAGCCGCATCCGACATCTGTCAGATGGTGGCGACCCAGCAACACACGGGACATGCCAACTAGGACTGCCCATAACACAAGCAAAATACGCAGGGGAACTGCAAGCACCAAGTGTGCCAACAGAAATTTAGAAACCATGACTGCTCGGCTTGCATGGGCTGCCGGGAAAGAATAGATGTCCATGGCCAGGTAGTCGAGGAAACCGGGTGCCATTTCCCATGGCCCTTTGCGCTTCACTAACTTCTGCATGCCTGCTACAGTCATCACATCCAGTAAAAGAGCTGTAAAGCAATGACATTATACATTTACATTATTAAAGCAATAGAAAACTCAAGAATGTTTATGGTTGTCATTGGGCCAGAAGTCATCACAACCTGTCATGATATACAGTATAACACTCTTGCGAGTTATATTGCTTTTACATAACAAATAAGTAAGTAATAAATCAAGTCCCTCTACTTTCTTATGTAACAGATTCAAATTTGTTGTTGCTAGTAAAAAAAAGCCGTTTACTAGTTGGGGGTAATGCATTACACGTGAGGTAAAACATTACATAATCAGATTACTTTTTTCAAGTAACTCGTAAAGTAACGCACTACTTTTTAATTTGGAAGTAATAATTTGTGTTACTTTTAGTAATGCCAGTTACCTTCCCCCCATTTATTGACTGACAGCTCTCCTGTGCCCATGTTGAGAGAAATTGGGAGTAAGATGTTATTGTAGTTCTACAATAAATGTGAACATTAATTCAATTCATTTGTAAAAATTAATAATAAATAAATAAAAAAAACATTCAGTATTCCCCAAAATGAATTAAAACAATGAAATGTAACTCAGAATATTATACAAACTGGCAATAAATAAATATGTAAACCCTAATTTTAAAGTAAGTCAAATAACATTTATATATTCCCATTGTATTAACCAATTTCTTTACTAGTGACCTTCGATGCTCAAATTAAACCATAAGCAAAAAAAAAAAAAAAAAAAAATTAAATGTGTATATATATATATATATATATATATACAGTGCAAAAATAAAAAAAAATGCAATACAAGAAAATAAAAGAAAAGATGTTGGTAGTAGATAAGCATTATGCTACAACCTTGGGCATGCCTGACGTTTTGGCAGAGTAACATGTTAACATTAACAGATCAGACTCACCCTTCCCGTCATTGTCCAGCAGTGGGACGTAGTTGGCCTTGTCAACCGTCTCTCCGACCTGATCATCGAAAGTTTCAGCCTCCAGCGTGGCCACAAAATCCCTCTCCACCATGTTCTCCACGTCAGGCTGAGGAACGCTGTCGGCCAGAGCGTCGGTCAAGCTCAGATCCGCCATGACTCTTACTGCAACACAAAGACGAGAAGAAAGCATGCAGATTTAATAATCTCGATAAGAACGAACGTAGTACATTCATATTCAGCATTTACCATCACTTATGCACCGCTGCAAAAACTCTGTGCCAGAAACACTTTCTATTATGATGATGTCATATTATGATGCAATCTCAAGAAATCAGCTGTGAGATGTTGAATTACTTCATCAGATACTCGTTTGATCATTTAACATGCCCATTATCAGAGGAAATTAAAGGAGCAGATAAAAAACAAGATCGTCTTGAGGACGAAAACAGCCCAAATGCACTCATTTCCTTCTTTAACTCCCTTTTTTTCCAAAGTCTGTGATTCATTTGCGCCGTCTCTGTGCTTATAATCATAATTTGTGTCTTCCTGTGTTGTGTAATCTCAAGACTGTGTGTCTGTGTTTTCCTAAATCACAGAGATTAAAGATGTGGCAGCGGTGTAACGCAGCAGGATTACAGCAGTGGGACGGACACACACACACACACACACACACACACACACACACGATTAAACAGAGTGGCCTGAAGCAGCAGTTCAACAAGCTGAGAACCATTAAAAAAATTAAATACATCCAGTTACTTAAAAATAATAAAGTTAATACAAAATATATTATTATATTTAAATTATAGTTCAATTTTATATTAAATGTAATAATAATTTTATAAAATGCTACATAAATTGTACAGATAAATTAAATATTTTATTTTAAAAAAAAAATTAAAAAAATTTTTTTTAAATAAATGAACAAAAAATTAAATACAAATAATACATTTAAATGCACTACTATTAATAATAATATAAATTTGGAATGAAAAAAAAAAACATTTCAAAATTAAATGATTAAATGCATCAAATGTGAAGCTGTCAGGTCCTCTGTCGGTGAGCCAGCAGAGTGAGGAGGACAGAATGTTCCAGAGGAGGAAGAAGGGGCTTTCAGACAGGAAGTGGGTGTGAATATTAGGTGTATGACAGCAGCGGCAGGCACTTGTGAGCTGAACTTCTCTTCTGCACTCGAGCATGCAATTCGACTCGAGTCTAACATGAGGTCATTTCGTCTGCTGCTCTACTGTGGTGAGGTGACATCATCATCATGAGTCGTTCAAATCAGCAGCTAAACCAAACCAAACCCCCTGATGCTGCGAGAAACTCACTCCTGCCGTTTCATGACAACAACCCAGAGGTTACCATGCATTCACTATGACTGTTATTGTGATTAATAAGCAGGTATTTAATAAACAACATATTATTGCTGTTTCATCCTTTATATAAATAAGGTGAACAATGATAGCGCCATGTAGCAATAAATGAAAAGTAAATAAAATACAAAACAATACAAATAATCTCAGGGAAAAAAAAAAAAAAAAAAACGACAATCATTTTTATAAAATAAAATAAAAAAATATAAATATCATACAAATAAAATACTTGTTTTTAAATTAAATTATTTTAATTAAATAAAACTGGATGAAAATAAAGTAAAAAATAAGACAACAAAAATAAAAAAATAAAAAACATTATTTAAAAAAAACTACAATAATCATTTTACTATTTAAAAATAACGTATATTTGTGTTTTTAATATAAAAAAATAGTAATAAAAAAAAAACTGAGAACAGAATTAGTAACACTTTTTTTAATGTAAAATAATAATCTGTAGCAAATATTACACAAACAAAACAAATGATTGTAACCCTAACCAACAAACAAAAAAAGAACAGACAGTGGTTACAGACTAACAGCTGTTAACTGCAGCTTTAACCAAAAACGTTGCTAAATGCATCTAAACAATCAGCTTTAGCTAATGTTTGTTTTATTAAAACACATTCTCATAAATGAGTTTGGAACCTCTTGCAGTGTATGCTAATAAAGTCCATGTATTTCATCACTACAAGTTCATTTTTAGGTAAGCTCTGCTTTATATCTTCATTTTCCCTGTTTTCCATGATCCCTGCTTTCTTTCTTAAGCATAGTTTATTATTATTCATCTATTTGTAAACGCAGTACTGTAAAGGCATTTTAAGTGTTTAAATGTATTTAGGCTTCTGCAGAAACAAATACTCTAAATATATTACTGTTGCTTTATGCTTTAAAAAAGCCTCTCAGTCATGAACTACAGTAATTTGACAACTTTTTTAGGTACAGCACGAACCATTCTCTCATGGCTTACTGCTTCAATAGCATACGACCTGATTCCTACAGGATCTGAGCGTCAGAGGATCAGAGAGCAGCAGAGAATCACCAACAAACTGCTGTGCTGAGATTTTCACCTTTATCTACATTCACTTTCGCCCATATCTATAAACATCATGACATTATCTGACACGTCTTCTGTGTCAGATAATCTGGAGTGAGACGCCACGACACAGAAGCTAACCCTCTGTGATGTGCTCGACACCACATAGATTCAGCAGTCCACTGCTATGACATCACTTCAGGAAAGACCGGCCCTCACCTGGATCACTTTCAACAGGTGAGTATCTGAGAGCCAAACTATTAAAAGAAGCTATTTCAACTTTACAAGCTCTGGTTAAACAAATCACATAATAAAACGTGGCGGATCACACCGGAAGTCATCGTGTTTGAACAAAGGAAGGATATTGAAGGAAAAGCTTGCCACAGGATGATTTGATTTGATATAGCAGACCAGAACTAACACATTTCACCTTAACAGTCATTATGGCTGTTTGCTATTAATTAGCCTGCAATTAATAAAAACACAAATATATATATATATATATTTTTTTTTTTTTTTTTAAGTGAAAAAGAAAACGCAACAAATTGTTAAAACTTATAAATTATAAACAATTACGTCAAAATTAAATAGTTCATAAAGTAAATAAATATATATTTTTTATATATAATTATTTTATACCTTAATTATTATTATTATATGGTATTATAATATATTGTATTATTTTTATTATATGTTTTTTTAATTATTATAATAATAATAATAATAATAATAATAATAATAATAATTATATATAATATGAAATATATAATATATATACACACACACACACACACATAAACACACATATAAACATATATATATATATATTTACTTCATTAACCATTTTATCTTTATTTAATTTTCAAGTTTTAATAATTTGTTGCGTTTTGTCTTTTTCAATTTAAAAAAAATAAATAAATTATGAATAGCTATATTGCATTTGAGTTACACGTAATTTCCCTGAAATGCATATTTTCTTGTCAGATCCAGGTTAGCATGCAGTAATAATTGGCTTTATATTGTCTATTGTATGTCCTCTTTTATATTGTAAAGCTATGTGTTCACCGGTCGTGTGAGGCCATTGACACAGTTAAGCCTGTGTAATCTACTGCTCTACAAACACACACACACACACACACAGGTATGCTGCTCACACACACATGCCACAATCTTCTACACAAATGAGTTGAGATTGAATCGTGGGTGTGTCAGGAATCCAAACAAATACTATCTGATCTTATTACACACACACACACACACACACACAAGCCCTTCATTGACAACATGCTTGAGAATCAGCAACTAGAGATTCATAAAACAAATATAACTACACAGAGAAATATGACTCAACATCAGCATAATTATTTGATTTCCTTTTCACTTAAAAATTTCAAAGAAAATAACTTAAATAAATAAACAAAAATAAAAAGTTTAAACCCATTTAAACAAAAAAAAAAAAAAAAAAATGTATAAAAACAACTAAACTTTAACCAAAATTATTTGAACTATCAAAAGAGGAAAAGTAAATTAAAATCAATATAATAAATAAACTTCATTGAAAAAAAAATCATTGTTTAAATGACAACGAGCAAAATAATTAAAAAAAAATTGTTTGTTTGTTTATAATTTGTAACAATTGCCAGCTTCATGGTTTTATTCATGGCTGCAAACAAGTGAAAAAGGAATGAATAAATAAATAGTTAAACAATATACATACGCCTCACTTCAAATCATCTCAAAACAATAAATCAAGCCTTTCTATTGAGTAAACGTACATAAAAGGAACGTTTAGAACATAGTAGGGGTGGCACGGTTCATGAAAAAAAAAAAAACGAACCGTTCGGTACGCTTGTCTCGGTTCGGTGCATGCATGTGTCGCACGGTTCAACGGTTCATGACATGCGCAATGTAGCCTCGTGGCCCGTATGTGACGTCAGTGTGTTTCCCTTTCGCGCAAAGGAATTGAGGTGTCTACGGTGTGTAGAGAGTGCTGCCCCGTGTGCGCTGATGCTCTCATCTGCTGACATTTCCCAACGCCTTTCTGCAGTTGCTTAATAAAAGCGGGCTTTCCACACAAAAAAGGTTCATGTGTCGTTAGTAACGTTATAAAAAAAATTCGGTTTCAGCTCTGTCGGACGCGGTCCGGGCTCGGACAGAAAAAGTGCGGATCCACGCTCTATTACCGATGATGACATACGAACCGAACCGTGGGTTTTGTGAACCGTGCCACCCCTAGAACATAGATATTGTTGTGAACTCTGTCCTCTCAAACACACATAACCTAGATCACGCTAACCTTGAAACACACACACACACACATCCTCTGTGCAGCAGTCTCTCTGCTGTCAGATAATCATTTGATTGTATTCTTCAGGGTAAATTTGCCGCTCAATATTATTTAAGCACACTGCACCTAGAGTTTAGCAAGGTCAAACTGCTGATGCGCTCTCACAGCACTTTTGGGTTTTGTCGGCAGCACACTGGATGTTAAAACACAAACCATCAATAACTCACTTTATGAAGCCTTGCGTTTGTGCAGCTAAACTATAACAAGCATCTCTTATTTCAGTTACCTTCTGCTTTTTTTCTGCTGACGCTCACATGCACAAATATCAATCTACAACCACTGACTACATGATGGACAGCAGCCAGAAACACCAGAATCCTGCTGAGTTAGTTACACTCTCAACATCTTCACGAGACACATCACTGAATACAACTAAAGCGTCTGCTTTAATGCTTCAAGGACTATTTGTGAAATCAAATGTCAAACGATATGCTTCCAGTGTAAGATGCATTTCCTGAAGAACGAAACGACATGATTATTCTCAAATATATTTCTTAAAATATATAAAAGAATCATCTGATCATAATACATGTTTTAAATGATCTCAGAAACAGGTAAGCATTATTATTTGTATTTATTTATTTGAATGGTTCATTGGTAACAATCTAATGTAATTAGTGTTTTAGGGCTGCACTGTGATCACTAAATATTTTTATAAATAGTAAGTATGCATGGCAATATATTTTAATGGTATATGAACTATTGAACGACTCTCTCGTGGGTGTATTCTGTAAATCATGTAGCTGTTTGTTTTTGTATAAAACGATAAGATGAAATGAATAAATGAGGGTGAAAGCTGTTTTAAACTTTGTTTTGATGACTGAAAACCACATATATCTGGCTGAATTACGACACGTATGACGCGCACATGCAACGAGAAAGTGGTGTTTGTGTACTGGAGTGTGTGTGTGTGTGTGTGTGAGAGATCCTCCCGACATTCCACAGATGCCTGGAATTCCCTGGTGTGACACTGCAGCAGGTTTAGAGAAGGACTGGACTGTGACTCAAACACACACACAGAGCCAGCATTCACCCGTCTCACTCTCACCTTGCTCTGGGTCACCTGCTGACCCTGAACCAGCTGCAGACACTGATCAACTGCTCTCTAATGACTACGGCCCATTTCACACAGCTGTGAGAACATCAAACAAAAAGTCTGTGTCACTAGAAACACTCCTAACCGATCAGAAACACAGCAAAAAATAAATAAATAATAAAAATAAGCTAAATATAACTACAACTAATAATAAGTATTATAATAAAAACAATGACAACCATCATCATCGTGCATATTTAACATTAATTAATTATATTAATTATATTAATGTAATTAAAATAAAATATTTTATGTATTATATTATTATTAATAATAATAATTTTTATGATGATAATTATAATAGTAACAACAACACTAATAATATATCATTAATAATAGTATTACTAACAACAAAAAATAACTATTATTAAAACAACAGCATTATATATAATATTTAATTGTTTGGATAATAAATATTAATATTAATAACAACAGCAACAAATTGCATCACTACTGAATAGTATTATTATTATTATTATTATAAATAACAACATTGTTTATTTTATTCGATATTATTATTTTGATTATTTTGAAGTGCATTTAAAATGTATTTTGCAGCTATTATTATTATTCTGACTTTCCTGTCTTAATAACAATAGACTTATTCATACACACTCACACACACAGCAACTCTGAGAACACATTATCCAGTCTTTCTGCCTGCTGATCTGTGAACGTCTGTTGCCGAATGCACATATTGTCCATAATCCACTTGTGATCACACGTTTGGTGCATGTAAGATATTTCTCAACAGCTCTGAACACGGCTCATCAAATCAGTCGATAGAAATCTACTCCACTTCAATCACATAAACCTGGTAAAACTCAGATACACAAGGACAAACACTTCCCCTGTAATGATATGCGTTTGTGAAAACACACGGCCAGGCCCTGAAACACAACACTGCCACACATGTCTCTACAGAGGAGCCGGGGTAAAAATAAAAGCACTTTAGAGAAAGCATGCTACGTTCTCTTCCTCTTGACCTCATGTTTCTCATCTACACACACATCCAAAAATAATCAGCACACGTGTGTTTATGTGCTTCAAGAGCTCATCGAATCATCATAAACACAAAAACACTTTAAATAATACATTTACTTATACTTTATAATTAAACATACACTTATAATTACTGAAATTTACTCAAATAAGTAATAATGTATAATATAATATATAACTAATATTTACTCATCTGAACATTGGATAAAGCCCAAACACAGAAGAGATTTGGGATTTCTTATTTATTCCTCCATAAATCAGAAAATACTGACTGAAATAATATTAAACAACCAGAAAAAAAAAAAAAAATAGTAGTAATAAATCAAATGCAAAAAATCATATTAACAAACCCCCCCATGAATAATAACCTTCAGAATATAGTAATAAAACTATCAAATTGTATATGAAAATATGTAAATACGCTGCATAAAAATAAATAAATCTCACAATTTTGACTTTTTTTCTCAGAACGGCATGATTTTCTCACAATTGTGAGATATAAAGTCAGAACTGCTAGTCCTACAGTCACAATTAAGAGACGTCAAGTCACAATTCGGATTATTATTTATGAATTTTGCATTTATTTTTTTTACTTTAGGTGTGTCTCCTCTGCAGACGGAGCTGATGAGAGACAACGAGGGATGAATTAGTGAGAAATTTCCCAGAGAGCGGTAATTCAATAACGCAGTCGTTCGGTCATGTGCTTCAGCCTCCAAGAACATTACTATTAACTGCAACAGACATTAGCATAACCATGCATGTAGCTTGTGAGTAGATTCCCACACAGAGGACACACGTATGATCTCCTTCACAGGGACACGTCATGAGCTAATGATCAGCTGTCAGTGTGTGTGTGTGTGTGTGTGTGTGTGTTCCTTCGGCCAGAAGCGCTGGATCCGTGTCAATTCTCACAGCGTGTGTGACCTCTGACGGGCGGCAGTATTGATCCACACACACAGACTGAGAAACACAAACACCATTCCAGTCTTGCTACTTCTAATCTGCATGTTTAATTCAATGCTTTGTTGTGTGTTGTGAAATGTACTAGCACTTTTTGAGTAAAAATACCATTTAGTTTTATTATTTTTCAGTGCTAAAAGTTTACTGAACCATATTTTTGGAAAAATTTGGCTAATAATTGCATGTTTTATGTAAATATCCCTGACAAGGTTGTTACGCTGAATGACATTTTAGGGGCTAAGATAAAAAAAAAAATCAGGAGAAAATGTGAGATATTTATTTTTGGCTAAGAAACACAAAAAATAAATAGGAATTAATTTAAACAGAAAACTTTTTGGATAATTTAAAGCAGTATTACACTTACAATGTTTTTGGTTAAACCCTTTTTATATGTTTATATATATATATATATATATATATATATTTGATTTATTTTAATTTTTTGTAAATATACCATTATCAGGGCATGATTTAGAAGACAAATACCATTTCATTAATGCTACTTACAAAACTGTCTTTCATAGTTCCCACAATCCCCTGCATGCAAACACTCGTACTGTACAGGATGCAGTTTTTTGGCTGGAGCAGTCAGAGTGAATCAGATAGGACTGGTTTTATCTTCGGCGGCGTCTGACAGGTTCTTCTGGTAGGAAGGTGACAGTAAAGCAGTGATCAGTGCGTTTTTTGATTAACACGATCTTCAATGGAATATGAATAACGCTGACTCCTCATGAACATGAACGTATCACAGTTCAAGCTTATGATCTTTGAACGATCGGTGAGACAGCAAGTTCCAGAAAAACAGTAACTGCTCGTTCTACATAATCATCAGATGAGTCTATCCTGTCTGAACGGTTCAGATAAACAGCAAAACTGAACAGGTCCATTTACAACAAACAATTAAAAACCAGACAGCCTTTAGTTATAATAGTAAGGGTATTATCACTAAGGCTTTTCTTAAATTAAGGGGTTTGTTCCAACCAGCTGCAGACTTTGTGGTGACAGACCAAACCAAAAAAGTTACTATTAAACGACTGTCCAGAAAACCGTTCTCATTAACTAGGACTGGCAGTACGGTTCCTCGGTTATGTTTTCTGTTCATTGCGTCTCTCTCTCGTCTGTGAGCGGCTTGATAATGGTGATTTTGGAGATTTCCCAGCGGATGATTGTGCGTAAAGCTCTGAGATCGTCAGAGATTACAGATCACCAGGGTCTTCATGTGCACTAGTCTATCACATTCATTCAGCATGAACAATCTAGAACACTCAGCTAATAACCTGAACAGAGATGTGCACGAACAATTATTACATTGATCCACAGGAAGTGTATAATTGTGCAAGTAACCTAAGTGGACTATTTTGATCTGTATCATTCACTCTCCCACTGAATATGTTTTTCTCAAAATAATTGGATTTTTTCTTTTAGTCCATAGCATAGTTGTGCATAATTAACTTTGACTTCAAAATGCAACAGCCTAGGCTATGGTAAGTAGCCTCTGTTGATTTTTTAAAATCACACAT
>JAUMHP010000083.1:3487872-3499168 GCA_032361065.1 Enteromius trimaculatus
GCAAAAATATAGAAAAAATAAAATTCTGTTAAATTGTATTATTATTTCATGATTTTTGTTTACTATATTCATCAAGTAAATGAGCAAAAAAAAATAAAAAATCTTACCGAGCTCAAACATTTTAATAATAACGTGTGTATATATTTTTCTCTTAGTCTAAATGGTTTGAAACATTTCCTTTCTATCTCTTTTTCTCCAAGGTACTCAGTTTTTCTTCAGGTGCTGGCTTGACTTTTTTCAGTCAGAATGTGTGCTCTGCTCAGTGCCGGAGCTGGCACTATACATCACAGGGACGCGTTCTTTACGGAAGGATAACCTGTCACCCGCGCTGCAGGCTGACCTAAGGGAGCTGGGCTCTGAATGTTCCCACCACGCTGTACCCGAGCAGTATAACTGTCACACAGAGGAACACGTCCTGACTCATGCATTCCCTTACGTCTTCCAGAGCAAAGGACACAGGTCTCTGAAGTGGGGACATCTAATGCCCTCGGAGGGATTGTCTTATGTAAAGAACTGAAATATTAATTTGTCCACATGAGGGGGCTTTTTACTGCAAACACCTTTCTTGTGCGCACACACAATCTAGGTCAGCCAGTATATGTTCTACAGTATATGTTATGTCAAAAAAGAAACAAACACAAACACTTGTATTAAGCTTAATGTCTGTCAGAGATCTGTCATTGTGGCCAGAGTACTTAAGTACTTAGTACTTAAAAGATAAAATAAAAATCATGACTATAAGATAAACTGTCAATTTAATGTAAAGAGCACAAAGTTTGATTGAAATAGTTGCACTTTAGCACAATCACATATAATTGAGTATAACCTAAGTATATACTGTATATGCAATTAAAGTGCATTAAGTAAAATATTGTTTCAGTTTAGAAGATTTTAAATTCATACAAAGCCAATTTTCTACTAGCTTATATCCTTTAGGGTCTTAATGGAAAGTTTGTAATATACTGTAGTTTGTTATAACATTTCTCAAAGATAGTGTAAAAACGGTAATTTTACCCTGTCAAAAACAGCTCTTTAGAAATCACTCTGTTCTGTGTACTTCCCCTTTAAATATTCACAAGCTCCGCCCCTCTTTTCCGAGACACTCTCGAAGGATTTTTTTTAGCCGCATTCATAGTGAAACTTGCTAATTAGCTCATTATTATGAAAGGCGGTTTGCAAAGATTAAAAGACATTATACTCACTGTTTCTGTAGGTGAGGCTGTGTGACATGCTGCTGTCAGTCAAATATAGTGGGTGTGGCCTCTGACTGTGTGACGCCACACCGACTTGCATATGGCTTGCTTTCAGAAGGGCCGACTTATTTTTATTAAATCAAAAGAAAACTACTGGTGGATCTTTATCATTGTAGGGTAATTGTGTACACACACTCCCAACACACATTTCAGTCCATGTGGCACCGGATGACCCCTTTAAGTAAACCAGTTTATAATACTAAAAGTACAATTGCAGGGTATTTTTATTAAGCACAAAATATGTAAATATGATAGTATACTTAGAAGAAAACTGATGTATTTCAAACACATTTTAGTATTACTACAGTGGAGTGTGAGTAAAATCTGAATAGTGCATTCGAGGCAGCGGGGAGAGGAAACAGGCCCTAAACAGGAGGGATTTCCAGGAACTGGTCATAATCTTACTGGTCTCCTTTATCAACTTTCCTCCCTCAGCGCTGATTGATTGGCCTGGTCGTGACATAAAGCAGAGTATAACAAACACATTCACATGCTGTACATGTGTTTGGTCACTAACCTTTCAAAGCCCAAGATCCCTGACCTCGGTTTTGATGGAAGACTAAATCTACCTACTGAAGAATTTCCTTTAGTGACACATTCATGGAGAAATGTAGCTGTTTTTGTGAATGCTGAGTTTGTGATGCTGCATGGAAAGTGTGCATTACCTCAGTTGATTGTGTTTTTAGAAAGGCCACATGGGTGTCCAGACAGTGACACAGAGGTGAGCTTTTTTGTCACTTTAAGAACTCTCCATCTGTCAACGCACCATAGCTTAACTTGTTAACTGACCCTTCGCAAAGAGCATGATTGACAGACAGTCTGACTAATCATAACGCAATATAACACTTTTTGCCTGGCAAACAAATCATACAAGAGAGTAAAGATTAACTTCAGTGGACTTCAATTTGAAAAATTATGTGTATTGACAGCGTATGTATGTTGCATTTAAAATAAATACATTCTGGCATTCATTCATGTTTATATTTTGCTTTAATTTAGTGTAAAAAGGCAATACAGGGATCTGGCACGACACATTAAAGAGCCACAAAATGGTATTTGTTGATTGAAATTTGAAAGCTGAGACTGTATTTACTAGCAGAAGTAACCTGTTCTGTCTTGTCTGTCGGCGTGTTGTCAGTTTCCTGTTTACTCCACAGTGTGCTTTTTCACTGTGTGAGAACATGATGACATAGCAACAGTAACTAAGGATTTTTTGTACATTAAGTATTATTTTGGCAAATGTAAAAATATTTTTTGTCATGCTGGCATTTATTTGGAAGTTTTTGTTTTCTGCATAGCCAAACCCTGATGTGTGTATACAGCATAACAAAAATTGTGAAATAAATTAAATGAAACCTGAATAAATGAAACATAACAGAACATAAATAAAAAGAAAATAATAAAAAAGTAATAAGAGTAAAATGGGTGATATAGTGTAAATTATGACACACATTTTACTGTTGTGAATTATTTATTGTTTTGGGTTTATCAAATTTTCAATTAAATTAAGTACACACACATACTTTAAAATCTCTTTGTCATCTCTACCATTATTGCTCAAAATAGGATAGTGGAAAATTTGCTATATTAAACATTTCAACAGTAGAATAATCACAAAACCTTTAAAATGTTAGTTCACCTGTCATTAGTTTCTCAGCCTAATGTTGTTCCAAACCCAGAAGACCTTCGTTCATCTTCTAAACACAAATTAAAGGAAAAGAAAGGTGACATGTGGCCAGGTATGGTTTCCCATACTAGGAATCTGTGGAATCATTTAACAGCAGTGAGAAGTGAACAACCACGCACACACACACCGTCAACACACACCCGGAGCAGTGGGCAGCCATTGTTTCGACACCCGGGAAGCAGTTGGGGGAACGGTGCCTTACTCAAGGGTCTCACCTCAGTCGTGGTATTAAAGGTGGAAAGAGTGCTGGATGTTCATGTTGCCGGACCTGGGACTCACACCTGCGACCTTTGGGTAACAAGCGCAACTCCTGCCTCCTTGCAAGACTGTCCCTAAGATATTTTTGATGATATCACAGAACTATATGACCCTCCATAGAAATCAATGCGACTGAAATGATCCAGATCCAGAAACGTAAAAAATAAAAAAAATTATATAATAAGTTTATATGTGCATGCAAACCATTACATTAACCAAAACAACTGAAAGCAATGGAGTACCCTTCACGTCGAAAAGTGACTAAAAAGGGGTACCTTGAGCTTCAAAAAGTGACGCAAAAGGGTCCGGGCCAAGCGTTAAAATGTGATGAGTTGGAGTGACTGTGTTGCGTAAACAAGGATGTCCACCAGATGTAAACAACGCTGACTATGTCAGATATGTTAAAGCATGCATGTGTGTTGGGTTGTGATACTCTCTAAAATGGCAGAAGAGGTAAGTCAGGGAGAAGAATGGTTAAATGAGGTTATTTTTGTTTTCTTCGCACAAAAAAAAAGTATTCTAGTGTCGCAAAACTGAAGTTGAACCACTGATGTCACATGGACTGTTTTATCAATTTTAACTACATTTCTGGATCTGGGATCATTTCAGTTGTATTGCTGTCTATGGAGAGTCAGATGGCTCTCTGATATCATCAGAATATTTTAATTTGTGTTCCAGTAATGAACAAAAGTCTCATGGGTTTGGAATGACACAAGGGTAAATTTTCTAAAAAATAAAACTAATAAAACTAAAATGTAAAAAAAAAAAAAACATGTACAGTAATATATAATATGACACTGAAAACACTTTTGAAATGTGTTTTCTAGTTTAAAAAACATATATTTCAATAATATGATGATAAACCAACATACAAAACCAATGCTGGAGTAAAGATTAAATACACAGTTGTGTAATAGGACGACTTCCCGGTGTGACATCTTGGCCCAGTCGATAAAAGGTGTTACTTCTGCTCGATCAATGCAGCCAGAATGAATAAATGTTCTAGAAACGAAATGATGTCATATGCTGTTCTCTCCTTTCCTTCCTCTCTTTCCCTATCCAGAGAGTAAATACAGATCAAACTTGCCAACTTTGCAAAAGGAAATGGGTGGAGCAGATGTTTGTCTCAATGGCTCAGTTGTGAAATATTGATTCTAAAGTTGGGAGAAATTATTTGATTCATTAAAAGCTTTTGTTGATTAGAAACACGGATCAATTACAGCAGTAATTAGAGACCCAAGCAAAGCCACTGTCCTCTGGGAAATTCTGTTTTTGTTTCTTATACAGTCAGAATGTGATTATAAAAATGTATGCTGGCTCTGCTAAGCTTATTTATGTCTCATTTACCCTTAAGTTGAGTCAGAATCGACACAGACTGCTTTCAGCTTGACTTACAATGACAAAAATCTAGATTGATCATTGCTGATTTCATGCAAGCTTTATTCTCAAAAGCATGGTATAGGGTTATCGCTGCCCACTTTAACTGAGCTCTTGCCTTGGGCTCTGTTAAATATTCATCTACAGTACATCAAATGCTTGAGTTACAGGTGGCAGACTTTGTCCATCACTGCTGAATTCAACTTGGAAGTGAATGAAATCAGGTAACTGTGATCTTCAGAACACAAATCAAAATATTTTTGATGTCTGACCCTCCCATAGACAGCAAAGTAATGAACACAATCAACGTCCAGAGGCATACAGTAGCAAGAATACTTTTTGTGCACAAACAAAACAAAAATAACAACTTTATTCAACAATTTGTCTGCTCTCCTTGCTGAAAAAACAGCATATGCTGGTTAGGTACAGTGTGTTTTGAAGCTATGATGCTTGTTTAAGCTGGTCCTTTCCTGGTTTATATTGGTTTAAGCTAGTCCTTTGCTGGTCCCTTTGCAGCATGTGACCAGCATAAACCAGCAAAGGACCAGCTTAAACCAGCATAAACAAGCAAAAGCACCAGTTTAAACCAGCAAGGGACCAGCATAAACCAACATAAACTAGCAAAAGGACCAGCTTAAACAAGCATCATACTGTAGCTTCAAAACACACAGTACCTAACCAGCATATGCTGTTTTTTTTCACACAGGACTGCGTCACCATTGCGGCATTTTAGAAATTATGCACTAAACGTAAATATTGTCAGCTGTTCTGTGCCATCATGTGGATACGTTGTTCAAATCCTAGTGAAAGCGACATAGAAAGCATATGCATGTGGTGCGGCTGACATAGGACAGTGTATGAGGTTTACATTCAATGTATTCTCTCCAAAATGGTGCTACAGTCACACAGAGGAGACAAATTGTTGAAATAAGGCATAATATTTGTTTTTTTTACGTGTAAAAAGTATTCTCATAGCTTCTTAAAATTACAGTTGAACAACTGACGTCACATGGATTATTTTACAGATCTCCTTTCTACATTTCTGGATGTTGATCATGTTTATTGCTGTCTATGGGAGGGTCAGACAGCCTTCAGAATGCATCTGAGATATCTTAATTTGTGTTCTGAAGATGAATGGAAGTTTTATGGGTTTGGAATGACATGAGGGTGTGTAATTAACGACAAAATTGTCTTTATAGGGTGGAGTAACCATTTAACTTTATACCAAAGCAACGTACAGATGCTCAAATCAACATTCCAACGCCTGCTTTACAGTTTCCGTTCAGTTGATATGAAACCAAGTTTGCCAACAAATATGTGGACTAATTGCAGAATGTTCGTTTTGGTTATTTTGCCAACACCATCGTAATGACAACCACACCATGCAGCTGAGACTAAATTAATACGTTTCATCACTCATAACAAAATGTTACATTGGCCTAGTACAGGGTTTTTCCAGAGTCTCCCTAACTACAAATTGATCTGTTCCGTTGAGGGAACACCTTGATGTCTGGAATGAATGAGAAATGCCCACATTTTATTATTGGATCAGATACAATAGATGTCAGAACATGCATCCCTTTCCATTTTTGTGATGGTTATCTTTTTGAAAGATGGGTACAATAAACACCAGGTGGAATTTCCCCTACTACACACACGCACACAAACACTTGTTCACGCACGCGCTTGTTCACACATACACATGTGTACATGTTTGACTTGTGTAAGATTCAGTTGCAAGCTTGTTTTTATTTAGCATCAGTGACAGACCTTTTCATCTTCATGAATCGACAGACTAATTCTGCATTACATTTGCTGTGATATTAGGACACGTTTATGCATTTCTCTCTACTCCAAATTTGCAATTCAGCAATAAAATCTGCTGATAAATTATAAAAAGGATTCATTTCACAGTTGTCACAGGGGATCACTTGCATTTTGCTTTTATATGAACAAGCTGTTCTTTTACTGCCAGTGAATATCATACCTCTTAATGGCCCCGGAGTCCAAAATGACCATTTCTGGGATGAGACACTTTATGTTTAGTTGTTATAACACAATACTGCAGCTTTAAGCTTTTATCCGACCCAGCCCTGTGTGCAGGTGCTGGAAAATTCCACAAAGATTATTCATATGTATTTGCAGTTAAGGCAAAAAAGAAAAAAAACATCACGGCCTTGTACAAAATTCCAGCGTTGAGTGAGCATCAGATACGTTACAAAATCCTTAGGCCTCAGCATCAGCAGTAAGATTAAGTGTTTGGTTAATGGCTCTTAGACTTTTAGTTGTAGTAGGTCTTCAGGTAGGAGACAAGCCAGGATCAATTCAAATGAACTGACTTGCATTTCCTGATTGCAGATGAGTGAGCAGGCAGAGAGTAAAAACCAGGATGTGTGCGTCATTGATGACATCTTCAGCTGTCTATGCAACCCGCTATTAATCACAATACAGGACTAGTGCAGAGCTCTCTTAATGTTATCTTTGAATGATTTGTAAAGTTTTAATTTCTTTAATGCAGTGAGGACCCTACTAAAAATGCTGAATGTAAGGCAGTGAGTCAGTATTCTACAGTGCATTTGCAAGAGCAGATATATGATAAAATAATAACTGACTCCACAAATCCTGTATTGAAAAGCCACCAGAAAACTGCATGTTTCTTTATTTATTTATTTTTTTTGCACATATTTCTTGCACTATAGTAACACTGAAAATGCTGTGATGGTTATCATATTGAATTTAATAGAAAAAATCAAAGTTGAATCCCTTTTGTGCAATTAAATTAATCGGTATCTCACATAAGAGTGCAGAAAATTATAATAATGATAATAATAATAATAATTAATAATAATACAATATTTTGATTTAAATTATGTTGACTATGTAAGACTAATCACAAAAAATAACCAGACATTTTAATTGAATATTTTTCATCAGATATTTTGGGTATTCCAAAAGGTTTGCAATTAGTTTATGTTTATTTAAAAAAGACATAGCATCAGAAAAATAATGACTTTCATATTTCAAATTCAGATGATTTTGCTAATCATTTCTCATGGAAAGATCAGTCAGATATTGAGATAATCCTATATGCTAATAAGATTTAATAATGTATTGTAAAATGCTGCAAAGGTTTTAAAGTGCCAGGGCATTCGGTTTTTTATATTTTTATGTGCATGTATCCTGAGCAAATGTTAATTCTGTAAACTCTTTCAAGTCTTTAGATGTTTTGTTTTCTGCACTTTATTTGTTGTTGTCATTCATAATAAATAATGTACAATAAATGCAGGTTTCCTTCCACACAATAAGTACAGTCAGTTGCTTTATAATTTTAGTTCAAAATTGCAAAACTGTTGCAATGTAATATTAAGATAATTTGGACAAACAACAAGTTTTATCATCGTTTAAACAGGAAGTATTATGAAATATGTAGTTCATTGCTTTGCCTCCTGAGTTTTATTAGCAAGCCTGCATCTATTTTAAGTGATAAGAGATGAGCTACTTCGGAGTATCCCTGTAAAACCTTCCGGAGCAAAAGGGCTTAAAGTGATTTGGACATCCTGCTGAATAAGAATGGTTGAAAGTAACTTTGAGGTAAGAACCTGCAGAATGAGGGGCTCTATAGTGGCTCACCCCAGGTTTCCCGCTGGTCCTTTAGCACCAGTGCCCATTGATATTCAGCAGTATTGACGTCACATGTTTGCAAGGAGTCCCTCTGCAGCTGTGAGAACCAGAACACTGAGATCAGGAGCAGACAATGTAGGAAGTGCATTCAGTCATTTTCCAAGCTCCCTCTGCTGCTGGCATTCAATAAGGAAAAGCAATAAGAAGAGTCTGGCTGGAAATGCTTTGACACTTTTGTTGTAGATGTCACATGTTTAATCAGATCTATCACTACTGTTTGTGCTTCCTATTGATCAGTGCTACAATATATCCTCCCTAAATTCATCTGTCTTAATTCATCTGTTTAAATAGATTTTAAAACCTATGGAGACAAATAGTGTCTTCAAGTGTTTAGTGCATTTTTAGGCAATAGAATTGAAGGCAGATTTACTGTTCATTTATTCTTTATTATGTGTACATTTAAGGTCACAACAAGGTGTTTATTAAAAAAAAGAAAAGATAACATTATGTAATAACAATAAAATTAAACATTTACTTGTGCTTTATAGTTCCTCCTGAAAGGATGATGTCATTTATAAGTGTATTTATTTATTTATTTCACTTAGCCTATAGAATTGCAGGTGCAAAAAAAATATGAAAAATATATGATGCGAAAAAATATAAATGCATCCTTGTGGAGAAAGAAAACTAAATCATTTACCTTTTTATTTTTTATTATAATTAATGTAGTTTAATGTTTAATTGATGTTTTTGCTCCTTAGTGTCAGCCTTTGATAATCAAAGTAGTTATTTAGACGAGCATTACCATTAAGCATACCAAAGCATAATTTTCTTTAAATCTTACATTCATACATTTTGCCTACTGTACCTTCTCGTTCTCGCCATCAGCATGCGTTTGGCTTTCTGTCAGTCTGCCTTCTCAAACAGCGCTGCGCACGTTAATAGGTCGATGTGGACAAAGGAAAGAACACTAAAAATATTTAACGTGCCTGACTATATACATACATATATGTTTTTTTCATGTGGTTTTTATTGAGAGTTCATGGTGTAGCCGCTAGAGGGTTCTCAACGCAGCGGTGCGCAAAATAAAAACACCGTCCCGGTTCAGACACGCACTGAGAAACAAAACAGCAAGCAGGTTACCTGCGACTCCTGTCAGAATGAACCCGGCTATTCGCACGATATGCTTTCTTCCAGATAAAAACAATGTGACGTAACGAGCGAGAGTTGCCCGAAACATGTAGCATTTGACAAACCCTGTTTGTTTCTTTCCAGTCCGACTGTTCGATGTAGCCTGGAGATGTGAGGTGTTTTTCAACTTTAATGTACGCGAATCCCTCGTAAGAACAGAAATGCACGCCGGTCTCGCCACTGACCCCCTTCAAACACTCATGTGCGTCATGTACATGTACGTCTAGAGTTGTTTTGAAATGTTTATTTGAAATGCGGATGAAGAAAAAGTGAAAGGGAAATGATTTTGACCTCTCCACGCTGATTGATTACTCAGTCATCCCTGCAGTTTAATGGGATCCATTCAATTGGGAAGGTGGAGCACTTGGGTGAATTAACATATTCCTTTCCCCCCTCAATCTGTGTTGAAGTGTCTTTGAAAGGGGCAAGGAAAGGGGGTCGTGGCTTAACATTATAAAGGAAAAAATAAGACAGCATTGCCGTCTTGGTTGGTGTTGAATACGCGTCTTGACAGGCTTTTGTAAAAGCAAAAGACCGGGAGAGATCTCCAAAGACGAGCGCTATTTAGTATTTCGAAATCATCAAATCCCCTATCCATTGACAAAAATCTCTTCTCTCCACTTGAAAATGAAACTTTTGCCCATTTGCACTTGGCTCATATGCCTTTTGCTTTTTATCGTGTGCTTGGGATCTGAGTGTGGGACTCCACGGCACTTGGTACGCATCAGGGAAGCCAGAAGTACCTTCCCAGGACCTTGTGCCACACGCCTGCCTCGGGGCAAACGCTCACTTCCCGGGATAGATCGGCGCTCCCCTTGCCTGTCACAGGCGGGGGAAAGCAGCCCAGGTCGGCGGAGGGCTGTTTACTTTACCGGTCGAGGAGACCAACTGCGTCTGAAACCCAATGCAGAGGTGCCAAGGGGTAATTTCACCCTGGAAATGTGGATAAAACCTGAGGGTGGGCAGCGCTCTCCAGCTGTTATCGGAGGTTTGATTTGCTTAATTATGACTTTCATTATATTCACTGCAGAAATCATTTCATAGTGTAACTGCAGCATGCCCGCGCTTCATAAATCACCTCCAGTGTGCGAATAGTTGCATAAACACTTGCCACTGGCACTTCTTTACATCACTTTCACTATTTATAAGCTAATGCGAGCACGTACGGAGAATAGTTAACAAATAACCGATCTTTCTAGAGATGCGCCTTTGCTCTTGTTGTTTACTAGCAAAGAAAACTCTCTTGGGTTTTGCATGCGGCTGGCAGGTTATCGCCAACCAACTTTTGGTAGCATCTTGTAGTTTTAACATTGCCGATTTAAACCGCCTTTCTAGTAATTCCTCTTTGAAGGGTTCGTGGAGGTGATGTGGAGTAAAGCAACTGCAATACCCCAAACATCGTATTTGCCGGTGTGCTGGCGTTTAAAGAATTTTATTTGTTTATTTATTTTTTTATTACTTTTTTATTATTATTTTCTTAATCTTTAAAACTGCATTTTAAAGTATCTGCAAGAAAAATAATAATAATAAACATGATAGCGGCGCAATCTGTAAATTTGTCTGAATGATGCTGTATGATTAAGTGTCTGTGTCAGAAATCGCTTTAACAAATACGTCATCCCTTTGATGCATAGGCTACAGTGTTCCTTGCTCAGCTCTGCACTAAATAGCCTACTACATATACACCCTATATATCAAACTGAACGATATAAAGCGGGTGCTTATTTTGCTTTAGTTTTTATATGTGCCTGTTTATAATTAAATGTTATTTTCAAAATGTGCTTTGAAAGTCGAATAACAAATCCAAAAATCCGTACATTTTTTGTCTTTGAAAAAATTTCTACTTACGCACATTACGCATTATTCTTATGGGGATGGAGTAGCATAGGTAGGCGTGTTAGTTGCGCGG
>JAUMHP010000083.1:3499268-3530814 GCA_032361065.1 Enteromius trimaculatus
CTCTATTAAATAAATGCAGCCTTGAGACTTATTTCAAAAACATTTAAAAATCTTTGATTAATCTTAAAAAAATTAATTAATATTGGGGTTCACTCCTAATAAAATCAAACTATCTTCAATAATATATAGCAGAAAAAATGTATAAATCTTTTATTTATGGACTGAAATGAAATGACCTCAGGAACATTCAGGAAGATGGACCCTCCACAGTAGGAGTACAGTGTAAGACCCCACAGTAACCAGGTCAGAGAGTGTATGTGTGCCAGAAACAAACATCCCCCCTAGAGCGCCACTGTACCCCAGCAGCACGAAGACTGAAATGCCACAGCACCAAAGAGTCAGGGATATTAAAAACTACAAGCCGAGAAATTAGTCAGGGTTGCTGGGTGATCGGGGGCTTTTCTTTTTCCCTGGCAAGAAAAGGAAATGACGGGGGGGAGAAAACTGCCATGGCACTGACAAACAGCAGAGACAGAATATTTGGACAGTAGAAGTTCAAAATGTCAACAGAACCTGGAGCCAAACTAAATAGGAAATGTTGAAGGGGAGGGGGGCGTCTCACATTTAACATGACATTGACCGCACAACAACAAAGAGCCTTGTTTGGGGAGGGAGAGAGAATAAAAAGAGAAAAAGTGATGACAGCTTTAGGACTTTCACTGCCATTCCTCTTTTCTCCTCTGGGTCGATGTGGTCGCCCTCGTTACAAGCTCCATTAATTGCTGTGATGAAATAATCATCCACATCAAACAGAACTGTTTCCCTTTTCCACTGCTCCTGCTTGTTGTTCAAGCTCAAGCTCAAACCTGAACAGTCACCTGTGTGATCAGTGAAGTCAAAGTAACACACTACTGAATGAGGACTAGCTATTTTTATGGCAATACTCATTCATTATGCTATAATCCAGTTTACGAAGATGAGCAGAAAGGTCTTGTTCATCATTAAATGGAGTTTCAAACGTAAGAGGGGAAACAGATGACCTGATTTCATGAGGTGTTGTCCCAGTTTTCCAACAATTCACAAAAAAATGTAAATATGTCCTGCTTTTGGCTGACCAAGTATCCTCAATGCTCTAGCTAAGCTTGGGACAGTTTGTGGTTCTCAATAAGGAAAGCTGTTGCAGCTCTTTGTCCATGCAATTTGATTTGATTACATATTCATTAAGTCTTCAGAAAATCTGTCAATTTATTTGGTTGCCATTACAATAAATCACACTTTCTATTCTATTCTATTCTGAAAATAGAAAAGCTTTTTCTTCAGAAAATCTGTCAATTTATTTGGTTACCATAACAATAAATAATATACTTTAAATTAAATTAAATTAAATTAAATTAAATTAAATTAAATTAAATTAAATTAAATTAAATTAAATTAAATTAAATTTTATTTTATTTAATTTTTATGGTTTTATGATGATTCAGTGCATTTATTATTCTATTGTACGGTAATTTTTGTTTGATGTATTGATGAATATACATGAAAATGTACACATACATTTGTTGTTATTTATTATGTTATGGATTAAAATTTATATTTAAATGTCTACATTTACAAACACATAATTCATTTTATGTTAATTTGTTTCATTCCTTGTAAAACTGAATAAAACAGCTTAAGAAGGTGGCTAAAACATACCATTAGTGATGTAATGCATCAACTAAACTATCAGACATTTCCTCTTGTTTAGGAATATAAAATAAACTATATATCTTAAATCTTTTGTAACTACTGTAATTCCTATCATTACAAACAAGCCTGGATAGGCACCTCCAATGAAATCAAAGCCTCCACCCCTCATATTAAAAATATGGTCACCATTTTCATCTAGTCCTATCAATCACAGCACAAGGATATATACTGTACAGTAAGTGGCATCTTACCACACTCATGTGATTAGTCCCCCTGCATCCATCCTTGACCTCATCCCCATTTTTATTTCTAAAATTTCTGCCATAAACTGATCAACTTTCATTAATGAAGTCCTCAATCCCTAGGGAGCTGGAGATGCTCCGGTGCTTGAACCTTTCCATTACGCACAACTCCAATCTGCATTCCGTCGTCATTCTAAACTTCAAAGGAGCAGCCTTTATAATGTAACGGAAGGGTCTGAACTCTTACTACTACTACTTCAGCTGGCAATTTTTGCCAAATCCACTTACAGTGCCAATCTGAAACAACCTAGGGTTAAGTGCCTTGTATCAATCAGCCCGGATCTTTAAACATTCAGCTACACTGCTGCACTGTAATCTAAAAAATAAGAAATTTTACACAACACATTTCACAAGGACTATCCCAAACTGAACACGCCACAACACTTATACACATTTCAATAACACTACAACCACAGCCAAAAACTACAACGATAACAACAAAAAAAAAGAAAAAGCAGAGGGACAAACCTGTGGCAAGTTTCGTTCGATGCAGAGCCGACACAAACCGTGGATTGTATGCATCGCTCACCGCATATACATCCACCTACATCTACGGCGCTCTCTTCAGTGTCTTAAATAAAAGTAAAGTCACACAGGTGATGCTGCTTCCCTTCGCGCTCGCTGTAGTGCGGCTATGCATGCCCACTCATGGGAACTGCTCTGAGCAGAAGAATGACAGGAAACCACCTTCCACCCCCCCAGCCAGTGGCCAGGCAGTATGTCTGCTCTCGATAAGCCAACATGTTTCCTGAGTAGCTCTCAACAGTAGTGGCTGAACTCACTCTCTCTGCGTAGCGAAATGGAGCTCACTCCGATAGGCTTGATTTAGTGTAAACACAAACATTCATTATGAGCCAGAGACATTAAAGTACGTTCGCTGTTTGTTTAATGAGAAGCTGGACAAGCATAGGCTGACAGACATGGAGGCCGTCCAGCCCTTGCACAACACCTCGATTCACGAAAACAGTGTTGAAATTTCCGAAATCCATTATTATACTCGAGCAGGATCTGTGTAAAACCAACACAATCATTTTGCTCTACCGTGAACCATAGTTTGTTTATCTTTTGCATCCCCCTATCACCGATGTTCCAGCTAAAACCAGTCATCGCCAATCAGAAATCCCTGAAAAGTCAAGTACGAGCTCTGAAAAATGGATTTTCGGGAAGAGAGGAAGGAAATGGAAGAATGATTAGCAGACTATTTGACCGGCCTCCACGTAAAAAATGCAGGGAACCAGCAAGAGTGTCAGCGGAGCGGGAATCAAACAGGGATAAATCATAAACACCGTGCGGGATTGGGCTTCCTATTGCAGCCACTTTGTTGGCTTTTCCCGTTTCCCAGCTTTGTCTGAGGAGAACAGAGCAGGCGGAGAACAGTCCTGGGAAAAGTTGCTCGCTAGAAGTGGATGGGAGGGTTTAATGAGCGACTATGTGTGTGTGTGCAAAAGCACATCCACACACCTCCTCATATTTCTACTGTCCATCACGCCACAGAGCTGCTTGTATTTCCAAGCTGATGTAGTCACATCTCTGATGGCTATGATGACTGAAAACTCTCGTTAGCTGTTACTGTTGTTACCTAAGCATAAGTCTGCAATAATAGCCTACAGCCAAAGCTATTTACTGTCAACGAGCCAGCAAAAGCGAAAGAATCGTGTTTTTGCACTGTACCTTTTCCAATCCAGTGTTATTATTAATCTCAGCTGGAAATAAATTTAATTTAATTGTTAGATGATTAAACTTGAAAAAAAATTACTATAGTTAAAAATGAAAATCTAAATTAAAAGCAAGCCTATATTAAAACTAAAAAGACCAATGAACTAATGCATTGAAACTCAAATTAAAATATAAAAAAGGCTAATTCAGAATATTTATAAATACTATAATAGAATTTAAATAGCAATATAAAGTATATAAATAAAAAAAAAATTAAAATACAGTTTAATACACATTTTAAGGATTGTCTAAATCTAAACCCATAAACTAGTTGCTTCTGAGGCACTAAAGAATCTTGATAATTAGATTCTGAATTACAAGAAAATGGTAATATTTCATAAATACCATTCTACTACTAAGGAATTCTTACAAAGCATTATCAGCTAAAATATTTTCAAATCCTTTTTTCCATACAAACTAGTTAAAATTCCCCCCAAAATATAAAATGACATAAAATGTAAATGCTATGTATCCATAACTCTCAATAAAATCCTACACTGTAAAAATAAGTATCTATTCTTTCTATATGACCTAAAAATGAAAAACAAATAAAATAAATTGGTGTAACATTAGATTCATTTTTACTAAACATGTTATACTATTAAAAAGGATAAATAATATATTAGAACATGTTTTACAAAAATAAACATATCAAAGTAAATTGTAAAAAATCCAACTTACAGTAAATGACTGCATGTTCTCTGGACTTGTGGTCTCGGGTCCAGCTTCATAGTTGGATGCAGCAGCTTCTGAAAAATACACAAGAGAGTCCCACGAGTCCCAGGCCGACAGATTGCTCTTTGAGTACATCTTAGCCCTGGGTAGAAATCTCTGGACTCCAACACTCTTTTAGAGAGAGGACAGCAGGATCCGGTCAACGCTGTCTGAAGGCTTCAGCTGAAAGTGAGCGTGTCTACACCATAAGAGATAAACTCAACCTGAATCGCTGTGACACAGAGCTGGCTGCCCCACAACAGAGAGAGAGAAAGAAATCTACTCCCCTAAAAGCGTCACCCCCACCCCGACAACCCGCGACAGGCTCCCCCACTTTGTAACCATAGAGATTACACTCCCAGGAAGCAATGTCTTTTTAAACATTCTTCATGGAAACAGCATTCAAGAGGGATACAATACAGCTGGCTCTCTCTATTAAAGTCAGCCCAGTGCCTTGACTCAAGCCCCCTCTCTCTCTCTCTGTTCTCCTACACCTCTCTCTCTCTCTCTCTCTCTCTCCAATCAAACTTAATCTCGGCTGAATTTCTCTGACGGGACACGTGTCATTTTGTCCACACCCCAGGAGCAAATTCGTTCATTTTGTGAGCAATAATTAAGATGATCTCTCACACACAACGAACAAAAAAATGACTGTGCTGAATGTTTTTTTCATCGCAAAGGTCATTACGAAGCAGCAGAGGGAGGGAGACAATATCTCTAAAGTGGATTTAAACTGACTTAGACACATCATGAAGCTTCAACCTTTTAATTCTCATCTTATTCCCGCGGCTCCTCACAGAGCACACTGTGCCGGCCCCCTGGCCCCCGGCTCTTTGTCACGGCTCTCCGCAGGGATGCTGTACGTTTCAACACCGAGCCCTCTATATCCCTCCAAGAAGTACAAGGCAATGCTTGTTAATTCAACATAGCATTTGGTGAGAAGTAAAACATTCAATTCCATTCAGACTCAAGAGAGCTTACTTGACTTCTGTTTGAATATCTGTTATCCTCTGATCTATCGTTACTGAGGACACATGGATTTTGTCCGTCTTTGCTGCTTAAGGCTATCAGAGAGTGGCTACGGTTCAACTGCGAAAGAGAGAGAAACTGCATCTAATCTCACCAGCTGTCTGTCTGATGCGACGTGAGGCCACTTTTAGATGCTTGCTCCTGCCCAGCTCCTCTCCCAGGAGATAATACCAACCTCTGATCTCCTGCAAACAGAAAATGTAAAAAAACACAATTAGACACAGAGAGCCATGGGAAGACGATGCTCTTTCCTTTGCTGGGTTTTGCGGTTTTAATACCTGTTGACTTGTTAATGCGTCCATTATAGGGAGAGTATTAAAATCAGGGCCTTTTGGTGCTCGTGTATCCATGTGTGTGTGAGGGCTTTTGAGACCTTTGCAGCTGTAAACAGCTGATGCCCATTTTACTCTCCCGCTCAGCCAGATGGCATCACGTTATATAAAACATCCATCGGGCTTGATCTAGTTTTTCTGAAAATATCACCCTCCGAGAAAGGATTTGCTGTCTTAACACATGAGTATAACACTCTTGAGTTTGACAGTGGGACATAATGTAAAGGAACAGGGATCTCAGATGGGATATTTGGTGTTCGTCTGTGCAGGCAGGCATGCAGAATAAAGCCACGATGCCAGCGTATTTGCAGTGTGGCGCTCTTGGTAATTGTAGGTCACTTTTCAAGCCTCAATGAGCAGTCCCCGTCGCCACTTCCCCCACTGTGTAATGAGACGATGGTGTGGAGGAAATGCTTTGACAAGAGGAGAATGAAATTAAGAGGAACGTTTCTTTTGATAAATGTGAAATGCTATCTTTCTTAAAGCAAGCTGAGTTGTGTTACAATGAAAGAAGATAGGTAAATAATGGACGATGCATCGTGGAAGTACATCTATGAAAGTAAAATCTGTTTACTAATATATTACTTTTTGCTTTCCATTTCAGTCACATTTTACAGTAGCGTTCTTGCTGCATAATTACAGAATTCAGCATATGTACATAAATATGTACACATCATTCCAAAGTGGGGTCAGTTAAGAATTTAACTTTTAAGAATTAAGGGATGTACTAATTTGATCAAGAGTGCAATTAAGACATTCATAATGTTATTTGTGTAATTTTGTTTATTTTATTTTTTTAAATAAAGTCTGTTATTTGCTGTTAATGTGATTATAGAATCCTAAAAAAATATGTTAAAGTTCCAGCAATGTTTTCAGCATTGAAAAAAATAAGATGTTTCTTGAGCACCAAATCCACATATTATTATAATTTATAATACAAATAAAAAAGTATAATACAAATTCAGGTTTGCCCTAATAGAAATAAATTACATTTTTAAATGTATTAAGATAAAATGTTTATTTTAAATTTGCTCACAATTTTGCTTCTTTTTATAAAACAATTGCACTTTTAAAAACACTTTATAAAATAACATAATAACTTATTATTAAATATGTTTATGTGTATATGGATTTTTGTTTTGTTATCATTTAATTTAATAATTTAATTTAATAAATGTACACTGACCAATGTAATACAACTTCTTTAAATTGTTTCGATAAAAATACAAATATGAGTGATTTTTAAAGCATTGCAGGGTAAAAGGCGCTTTGGGAAAATCTTAACAACACGATATTTACCTTAGATGAGGTGATGAGGGAGTGGACACCAAAACTCATACAGCCCAGGAAGTCACTGCGCCTGTAGGCAAAATCAAAATCTCTAAAACACAGCAGGCGGGAATTTTTGAACTCCTGATGAAGTCACATTCATATCGGTTAATCCCACTTAGATCATGTTCACCGTACAGTGATGCAGCTGAATTTAAAAACAACAGCCATATTGATCTTGTACTGAGTGATTGTGGCACTGCTGAGCGTGAAAATAAAACACATACTACACCAATTGTACTTACAGTACACAGATATATAGCCACAGCTGTATACATGTAGAA
This sequence comes from Enteromius trimaculatus, assembly GCA_032361065.1. Lineage (NCBI taxonomy): Eukaryota > Metazoa > Chordata > Actinopteri > Cypriniformes > Cyprinidae > Enteromius > Enteromius trimaculatus. The sequence continues at coordinate 3,506,604 of JAUMHP010000083.1, forward strand.
AATCAACACGTGAAAGAAAAAAAAAGATGATAAAATTCCACCTGGAAGTTCGACTGCGATTCCACACAGTTAACAACAGCCTCTTTTTCTGATCGACTTCATCCACATCTCTGCAACATAAATGCAACACTTCAAAAGCTCATCCGTCAATGTCCAGCTTCATTCAAAAACACAATGGCCTTCTCCTCCAAAGACTTCAAGAAGACAGCCTTTTTTTAGCTGACAAAAGAGAGACAGCAGACTCGGCCCTAAAGCCTCTTTCGGAAAGACCGATTGAAATATAAAGGCTGTCAGACCAGAGGTTAAAGAGCACATGATGTTTAACATAAATTATTCAACTATAAGATAACACGACACTCTTCACATCCTCTTTTTAAACACCGTCATACAAGTGCTGTGTCTGTAACAAACAATAAGAATCACTCACAGCATAAACGTCTCGTTGAAAACAGGACTCTTGCAGTCTAGAACGGTCCTGGTCTTCCATCGCTTGCTGTGGTCAACATCTGGAGCAATACTTATCTGGAATAAATAAACGCGTGTTTGTGTCCACTAGTTTAACATTGCTAGGGGATATATTCATCGTACTCAGAGGGAAAATCAATCAACACTTGAATTTGGAATTGAGCGGACAGCTGCCAACACAACTGATGCTTTCTCATGCCTGAAACCTGCTCAGGCTGACATGAAAACGGGTTCATTTCAAGGGCAGACGTCCACAGAGGATTAAGCGACCAATCATGACAAAAATAACAGCACATCATCACCAACAGTGACTGGGAAAGTTACTGCGGTCTCTCTGCTACGGGAAAAATAGGTTTGCGTTGTTTTATGAGGCTTGCAGTCGCGTGACCTCATGCGTCGGCTAAATATTGTTTGCTCTAGACCTTATCTGCATATGCCCACCTTTACATATGAGTCACATGGTTTGTATTCTCTTCCCAGGAGTCCTCTGGCCTCCAAAACTGCAAGAAAACAGGAGCACATGAGTGATTAAACTCTCATTTAATGAATTATGAATGGAAGATTTTACTGTAGGAATTAAGTGCAAGCATAACCGAGTTATTAAAATGTTAATTTTAACATGAGAAGCAGTCTTATTTGAAAAACAAATTCTTAAAACTTAAAATGACATACTTTGAACACAGAACCATCCGCTGCCTGGAGTAACTGTCAGTTTGATTTGGCCTGTAGTCAGAGGAGAAAAAAGAAAAATGATACAAAGGGTTCCCACATGCCAAATTAATTTCCATGACATGACTTTTCTAGTCATTTTAATATCCAGTTAAGTAATAAAACTAATAAATAACTGGGGGTAGTAAAGGACACGCCAGGACTTGAAGATGCTCACAGAGCTATTTGCACCAACTAGAATAATATTTTAATGTTATAGAGAGACATCTCTTATGTTCACCAAGGCTGCATTTATTATCAGTACAGTATAATTGTGAAATATTATTAGAAGTTACAATGTTTTCTATTTCAATGCATGTAAAAAATGTCATTTGCATTTTGCCAAAAATGGTAATTTTAAAATCTAAAATTGAAATTACTCGAGCATTTAGTGTCACATGATTCTTCAGAAATCATTCTAATAGGCTGATCTGCACATGTGAATCTGAAAACGTGTCATGGACTCAAAGGTGTAATGGAGAGTCCAATTTATTAAAGCATAACATACAAGTCCAAAAACCTGACTCAGCAGCTGGTGTTACACTAATATGCGCACTAACATATACATTTCCTGCAGACCCTCAGCAAAGCCTGACCATCAGATCATTATCTGCCACAGTTGTGACAAATGCAGTCAAACAAATAAAAGTCCGTCTTTTCATCTAGGTCAATGGTTCTCAAAATGTCACTGGCAGGCCACTGGAGGTCTGTGGCAAACTTGAAGTAGTCCACAAACTGATTTAGAACCAAAAAAATAAATAAATAAATAAATAATTGAATGGCCAATTTAGTTTCTCATAACAGTGAATGATTTTGTTATTAATTTGAGTGCTTATACTGTCATACAAGTTATACACTGCCAAAGGTCTAAGACAGCTTTTTAAAAACATGAATCTTACTAGCTCCAAACTTTAGCACATATCAGTCATAGGCCTACTGGTTAGGTCCAACTTGTTAACAGCTGACATTTTGCTGAATCCATTTCATTAATAGCTACACCTAGCAGATTATTATATTTGTAGATAATTTCAATAAAAAGAATCAGTCTGGAATTATGAACTTGTAAAAGTGAGGTTATTTATAAAAATAAAAAAAAAGAGTAAACTATAGGTAATTTTGTTTAAAGATTTTGTTGATTAATGCTATTGAAGCATTATTTGTGAAAACATACAGTAGCTCAGTAATGACTCACCATGAGTTTGTAAAAGAAAAGATGATCTCTGCCATTGCCTGAAAAAGCTCTGTTTTACTTTCTGTGTCTTCTGACAGTCCATGTTGTAGTAAACCCGCAGCTTGACTGGTTTTGAAAATGTCCCAAATTGCACGCATCACACATGAATTCTCAGAAATGTAGTTAATGAATTCAAATGCGAAGCCTCGCAGCTATTCAAGAGCTTAACTGCCACTATGCATATGTTGCCACTGGAGGATAAAGGACAGCAGGAGAAAACAAGCATAAATTTCAACCGCCTTGCATTTTGAATAGCTGATAAGACAGGAGGAGCTGTGATTGGTCAGAGAGCAGCACTGAACCGGTGAAAGGGGGTGTGTGTGAAGGGAGGGAAAGTCCACCTGCTGTATTCATTATAAACAAAACCTTTGACTGGGGTCGCCCTTTGTGCTGATCTGAGATCAGTTACATTATTTCTCTTAATATATATAACTGGATCAACAACAAAACAATAACTGACAGGCACTTTTGGATTCTTTATAGCAAAAAGTTTGTCAAAGATTTTAAAAACATTAAATGATCCCATGTGAAAAAAATTATTTATAATAAATCACTACATGATATGCATGAATCATCAAAAGGCCTAATGCACTTTTTATAACTCCACTTACAAAAATACAAATGTGCTATTCCTGGCTTTTTCTGTTTTTATGATGACGGAAAAAACACTTTCTAAAAATATATTCTGACAATATATTATTGTTTTAGGGGAAAAAAAAGATATTGAAAGCCGCCTTGAGGCAGCCCTTTATTCTTGTCAGTTAAAGGACTTTAATCTGTGCAAGTCATTTATTGACATAACAGGAAATTAAATACTCACTGCCTCTTTAATTCCAGGATAAAGCCACCCCTCTCCAGAGGATACATCTCTTACTTATGAACATGAGGAAAATAAGAATAGTGATTTGGTGCTGCTGTTTACTTATGCTAACTAACTCCATGATGAATCCATCATATGGTAGTGAATAATAGGCAAAGCAACCCTCTGCAAGAGCAAAACCATGTTGAGTGCATAAAGCATTGTGTTAAGCTCTGTTTCCTGGTCTCCTTTGGGAGAGCCATGGAAAATGCATGCAACTCAACATCCACAATGAGAAAAATAACAATAAACAGCTTGTGCAGAGCATGCAGGATTTCAGGTGAATTGATTCAGCCCTTATCTCTACTGTCTCCACAGCAGATAGTAAAAAAATACATTTTCTAATCATTTGTGAGATGAGATTCCTGAATTCCATTTCTTGACATTATTGATAGTTACTCGAGACATGATAGTCCTAATAGAGTCGAATGTATACAGTATTATGCAATATTTATATATTCAAATTTTAAACAAAACAAAACTAAACAAAAAGTGTATTGGGACCCAAAAGCTCACACAAAATTTTTCAATTGATTTCTTTTTAATCATTAATAATGATCACTGTTAATAACTGTCATGCATTTTTAGCTGAATAAACCTCACATGTTGTATAGTGCACACTTTATATGTATGTATGTATGTATACTTAATGCACCCTTTCTGAACAAAAGTATTTAAAACCTTAATGACGTTTTTTCCAATTTGTTTATTTATATATTTATTTTATTTTAACCATTGTAATAGGATATGCTTCAAATATATGAAAATATTCTATTATGTGGACTGATTTTAAAGCACATTGATAATCTATAGTTATCAAGCTAATAAATGTTTTTTTTTTTACAGCAATTAATTACAATTCTAAAGCTTTTCAGTCTGAAAAGGAAAAATGACAACTCCATGAATGATTTGCTTGAGGTCAGAGAATTTCAACACTGCCATCTAGTGGCACACAGTGCACAATGTCAGTGATTTGGTTTTTTTGGGGGGGGTTTTCCATGCATCTCTGTCGGAATGGATCTTAATCAGATGAACAATCCCTCACCTTTTCCTTTGAAACCGGACGGGTGAATTTTCCTCCTCTTTTTTGGGGCAGATTCTGTATTGTTCTTTACCGCAGTTTTGACCACCGAGGCCAATTTAACTTCAGCAGATGAACTTTGCCTGACAGCTTTCCCCCAGTTCCTCTCAGCAGGTCTTTCAGCTCTGAAACTGCAGCAATCACAGGATGAAAAAAAAATCTGAAGAAACTGGGAAAAAAAATACATGTCTACATGTCTCTAACTGCAACACTCTACATCCGGGTTCCTCAAATCTTACTCTGGAGGTCCAATGCACTGCAGTTTAGCTCCAACCCTGATAAAACTCACCTACCTGTGTTTTCTAATGATCCTTAAGACACCGATCAGCATGCTCAGGTGTGTTTGATTAGGGTTAGATCCAAACTCTGCAGTGCAGCGGACCTCCAGGGTAAGATTTGAGGAACCCTGCTTTACATGAAATAAATATGCCACAAGTTTAACGTGAATAGATGCGTGAGCTCCTTAACAGTATTCCCTAACATTCAGGGGCTTTCCTTAAACAATAAAATATATTTCTGTATAAATGAATAATAAATATTGTATGTTAAATATTAAAAATAATAATTTAATAATACATAAGGAATTTTCGCTTTTCCACTTATACTAAAAAATCCTGAAATTGTAATACTTGTTTTCAGTTAGGGCTGCACGATTATGACAAAACTCATAATTGTCGATTACTCCCTAGAAATCATAATTGCAATAATTATTTATAATTATCCCATTTATCCATTAATAATGTTATACTAAAATGAAAAATCAATTAAGATAACCAGCAGAAGTGGACTTTGAACAATTAATTCATTGCCATTTTGAATGATTACATAATGGTGGCATCCATAATTGTAACTGCGATTAGAAAATCGATTAATTGTGCAGCTCTTTTTTCAGTTAACATATTTTTACTGATGTAGCATCACACTTATTTTCATATATGAAATTATGCAAACAATGAAGTCATAAAAGTTTATGAATTTGTGTTCAGCTTTATGCAAAACCACGTGATAAATCAAGAAAAAAAGAGAAATTGTTTCAGTATTTTATGAAAGAACAATGATGTGCAGTTTTTGTCATTTCTATTTATTTTTTTTATACATCAATATTTACATGGCCCATGCATTTATGAAAAGTATAACCAGTTAGTGCTTTAAATATATCCCACTGTGTTTTCAATCATTATTCCCATGTTATTTTCTTTTATGGGGGATTCTATTATTCTTATTTGTTTGATATTACTTTGTGATTAATTAATTCATTAATTAATAAAAAACATAAATTATACACTATATCATAAGCATCATGCATTTTTCCACTGGTCTGCTGTAATGGTTAATCAGTAGATGGTGGGTAATGTTGTGTGGTTTGTTTTGATACGGTCATGTGGCATTAAACAGAAGTATTCCATTCATGTGCATTTTATGTGTTTAGGTTCTTTACTTTGCCTGCTGGCTCACAGCCAATGGCCTTTTGTCCCTGACAGATTTGATGTGTGCCACTGAAGATCTCCTCTCTCTGCTGTCTGTAGGCCTGCTTCTTTCTCTACACGGCTTCTTTGTGGACGGCCCCTTGGGGAGGAATGGATCCTGTAGCCGAAGAGATTCCCTGTGAAGTCTTTTCCTATGGGCACAGCCGGACGTGTTACATGGTTAGTGCACTCGCTTCTGACATGAATTCTGATGACAGAGCGATAGACAAGCGAACCCCGCAGGAAGCTCTCAAATGATCTTAATTCACTCAGGAAAGCTGATTAACTCCAACAATGAAGAAGCCCTGTCAAGAATTGCTGGAGTTAAACTGACATAAACGTCACAATCCTTGAACATAAATTTGATGTATAAGGCTGGTGTTCTTCCTTGACTTCTTGTTAATCTGTTAACGACTTAATAACATTTCAGAAATTTAAAGAAAAAGTGTCAATGATTAGGTTTAATTAAGGTTTTCTTATCATGCTGAAGCAAATCACTTCTGACAGCCCAGCAGGACATCAGGTGCTTGCAGCAGTGGGAGGTCAAAGGTCACAGTTTAGTACACACAACTGCATCTCGCTGAGTTTAAATCATAACCTTTATCACATCTGAATTCTAATATAATTGATCCATCTGCTTCGTTCTAATATTTCAGATTTCAAACTGATTTTAAAAATGTATTGATGTCATTAGATTAAAAAAAATCGAAGCATAGTTGCATTTACATTTATTAATTTAGCAAATGCTTTAATACAACTGAAGAATACAAGCGTATTTGAAAGATTAATGCTCACTTTTCATGCAATATATTTCACAACAGAGGTTTGTTAAGTCTTAAATGATCAAATACGTATATTGGGTGAAGTAAATATATTATTATTATTATTTATTACAATTTGTGAATATGCAAGTAAGCATTACATGCATTACATACAATACATTATGATAGATAGATAGATAGATAGATAGATAGATAGATAGATAGATAGATAGATAGATATTTACTGTAATAGTTAAACTATTTCTAATAGGCCTATGCTATGGGTGATTACTAACGTTCATGTACTCATGGACCATACAGTGTTTTAAGCTACTAGTGATATTCCAATGACATGGGTACATTTTTTGTGCCGCTGTGTATTGTTCTGTAAATAAACAGCGTTCAGCTTTCCAAATCATGTGTAATTGATTGTTGTTCTGTCGAATAGTGTTGTTTCCGTCAACAGAGGTGAAGTTGAAATCTTCCCAGTTTTCTGGTGTAATCATGAACTTGTGGCTTGAGCGCTTCGGTGATCAGAGACGAGCGGCTGAACCTCGACACCCCTTCAGTTCCTCACAATGGGCTGGCTTAAAGAACCATTGTGCTGCTTGAGATTACAAGCTGTTTTATTTAGCCCGAAAAACTGCAGCATTTCAGGGTACAGAATTAAGAAATAAATCAGCATTTACGATTAATTCTAGGTTCGGTCATTGCTTACAAGTTAACGTTAAATCACAAACTACTATAACTTTAAACTGGCGCCAACTTATATTACAGTGCGGCATATTTATAGGAATCTGTGAACTTTTAGTTAACGTTAACTGTATTTAGGGGTTTCAGTAGGCGTTTCCAAACGTACGTACCCCCGAACATATTCCACAGCCGGATGTCATTTGCACTTACCTTTCTCCGATGTCCAAATTTTGCGAGTGTTGTCTTCTATAATCCATCTTCTTTACAAATACAAATTCCCAGCTATTATGTTTATTTTTACCAGCTCTGAGTGGGACATTCAAACTGCAGAAACTCCCCCCATCCCGCTCTGAAGAGGAAGTGTGTGTGTGTGTGTGCTGCGCCGCAGACACGCGCTGATGGATCTCTCCACCAATCCGGGGGCTGCATTTGAAACGCACGGAGTTTGACTGCATTTTCACAAATTTCTAAAACTCAAGGGGACTCCAAAAGTATTTGCCCCAAGGGAGCAGCTGTTCTTTGCACAGTAGTTTTATTCCTTCTTTTACAATATTTTTGCTGAGTGCCAGTCATCCAAAAATATCTGTGTGTACTTTTTTTATAGTGTATGCAATTTTTTAAGCTCCAAGTTTTACAAGTGTGTCTTGTTTTCCTTTAGACTAGGTTATGTTTTTTAAGTGAGGCACAGTAGTGTCTTTAACCACCACTGAAGACGTTATAGTTGCCAGGTGTCCAGAAAGAATTTGACTTTTTTCCCATTCTCCCTCAGGACTGTTTGCCAAGTACACAGTAGGCTAATGTATGGCACTCTGGAACATTTTTTGTTGTTCGTTTGTTTAGTTTCTAAGTTTTAATCTCCATTTTATCTTATCTATCATTTCAGTCTTTTAATAACATTTTATATGTCACAATTTGACTTTATTTTCTTTTTTTAACATTTTTATTTATACTTGAAGTGCAACACAATTAAAAAGTAAAATGTTTTCGTTACCTAAAAATTGTATTATATATTAGGCCACACTGGAGACAAGTCATAATATTGCCATTGTGTGTGTTTTTTTTTTTTTGTTTTTTTTTGGCTGTAATAGTTGTTGTTCAGCTATTAACAGTTCACATTTAAGTAACACCTCAAAAAAGGCAAAATAAAAGATGGGCTTGTCGTTAACCAAGAATGTTAGGACACACGGGATGTGGTCCATTATAATGTAAAGGCACCCATTTGTGTTACAGTGTGAACACTTCTGACCATCAGCACAATAGTAACTAGTCAGAAAGATCTTGACTTGGGAATGATTTGTTTAAAACTCTTAAAATGTTCTTAAAATGTTTTAGTAAAAAAAAAAAAAAATGTCTACTTTAATTTAGAAACTGTTAATAGTGAAATTACATTGTATTACGAAGGTGAGGTTTTCCATTGCTAATCCAAATTTAAAGGGTATAACTGGAAAACAATTTATTGTATGTAAAAATAGTTCTGTATTGTAAGTTTTGAAGTAAAAAAACACAATTTTGTGGTACCACAGGAGAAACTGTCAAAATTGTTAAAAATTAAACAAAAAGAGCAACAAAATGTGCCAAGCAAGCAAAGAACACAGTTTCAAATCATGACTTCAATTGACATACACTGTTTGACATACAATTTGGCTGGTATTGGCCTGTACTTACAAGAAAGATCAAGTTTTTACTGTCATGTACGGCTCACCTCTCCCTCATGCCAAAGCACTTTTGCTGTATTTCTGTTGATGAAACAATCGCATTATGTATTGTTGACCCACTTAACATAAACAAAGCCACATTGTGAGTCAAGGACAACAGCATTATACACTTTGGCCCTACAAACATCTGACTCCAGCAGAGACTGGAGGTGAATGAGAATTACATTACATTGATGTCCAGTATGGCAGAAATGACCCTGATTAGCAATTCATATCAGTGCTGTTAAATGCAGATCAAAATGCTGTAAATAATATTGTGAAACAGCCAAAAGGGGGTTGAAAATAACTAAAATAATTTTTTCTCCCTATGTGACATATTTTCAAAAGCCATCTGGTCTTTAAAAACAATCAGGAAATCTGTAGTCTACAAAGTTATCTATGGTCTACATCAACAGCGCTGAGTATTTATTGGTAATTAGGGAATTCCCATAAACATCTCATTTCCTCAGCTAAAGACCATGAACTGCTTTTGAACCTCTAAGAGGGTCAGCTGTGCTCAGCAGATATCCATTCATAAAGCAGATTTATGCATTGCACCTATTTCAAATAATCCTGAAAAAAATGTTTAAATTGTAATAATATTTCACAATACTATTGTTTTTACGTTGCTTTTGATTCAAAACAAAACTATTTCGAATCCCTAACTTTCAAATGATACACTTTATTTATTGAGAATTTAATTTGTTTGATTGCACAGCTTTGTGGAATATTCAGTTCTGACTGGTCAGTCGCCACATACCAAGGTGTGTTATGTAAGGGATAATGTACAGCCAGCAGGTTGTTATCTCAGAATAAAGCCTGACATGAAAAAATGCTTAACTCGTGGTATAAGTACTAATGGTCAAGAAGATGCGAATAATCTTGACTGTTAGTAATTATTTCACTCCGCTTTCGCTGATAGTTTGGCGCCATCCTGTGGCTTAAACATGCTTAACCGCGAGTTAAAATGGAGGACATTCATTTCAACATGTAGAGGAAAAGCAAAAGCAGTGGATTTCAGCAGTGGATAGAAGATGACTACTACTCGACTAACTCTCCGGTTAAAATAATGTTTTATTATTGTATTATATTATTTATTTATTGTTTTATTATTACATTTAGGGCAAGAAGCAGAGTAATAAGCGGGATAATGTTCCCTTCAGTCTTATACAACAGATAACATCTGTTAAGGAGGGAACGAAGATGTTACAAATGGGAACTCGCAAGAGAGACCTTTGAGCTTTTAAGAAAAGGCCAATGAACACTGGTGTGCACTGATTGCATTCAAGTGCACCACGTCACTACGTGAGTATAAGAGAGCACAGATGCAATGCACCTTCAGGTTTTCACTGAGGAGCCGACTCCGCGTCAGCGCGACCCAGGCTCATGGCAAGTGGTTGTAACGTCTCCGCTCCCTCTTTCAGGGAACGAGGGTTACCTATGTAACCTAGACGTTCCCCTTCAGTCGTGTCACTCCGACATTACATATGGGAACAGACCCGTGGAAAAGGCCAGAGGCTGACCCTGAGGCTGTGTTACGCAGAGTCTACATCTAGTTCTGACTGCGGGGCAGGAGGACTCAGGTTCGAACACATAGCATACAGATCCCGTGGGAATGGCACAGCAATCTGACACCAGCCAGTCTCCCGCTCACCTGATGTCTAGTTGAAGACACGGGAGGACACAGTCTCTACGTGGAGGTCATAGAACCTTGCAAAGGTGTTGGGTGTTGCCCAGCCTGCAGCCCTACAGATATCTGCTAGAGTGGGCTCTCAGTCCAGATAAGCCTGGGAGATGGCATGAAGGAGCACTAGGTTGGCAAACCATATGGTGCTACCAGCACAACCTGCTCCTCGTCCTCCCTGATCTTGTACAGGGTCTGTGCAAGGAGACACACTGGGGGAAAGGCCCCGGAGGCCAGCTGTGTACCAGTGCATCCCTGCCAAGGGGTGCCTCGCAGAGGGAGTAATACATCCAGCAGTGGGGGGACTCGGGGGAGGCAAAGAGGTCTATCTTGGCCTCACCGAAGTAGCTCCAAATCAGCTGGACTACCTAGGGGTGGAGCCACCATTCTCCAGGGTGGGTGGTCTGCCATGAGAGCTGGTCGGCTGAACAGTTGAGTTCCCTTGGAATGTGAACAGCGTGCAGCAATTTAAGCCTGTCGATTGAGGTATGCTATGGCCACAGTATTGTCCGTACAGACCAGCACATCCTTGTGGCGCAACATCGGTCAGAAGCGACGCAGGGCCAGAAACACGACTAACAACTCGAGGCAGTTGATGTGCCAAAGCAGTTGGACGCTTGTCCAGGGACCCGAGGCTGCTTGCCCATTGCACACAGCACCCCAACCTGTGGAGGGGGCATCCGTGTTGACCACGACATGCCCGGATATCTCTCGAGTGAGCTATGATGAGCCGAAGGGGTCTTTGTTGAGGTTTGTTGAGGTAAGATCGAGAAGTGAAAGTACGCATCCTTCAGGTCAATGGCTGTGACCCACTCCTGGGACCGAATGCACGTTAGGATGTGCTTGGATGGGACGGCATAAATGTACCGCGACAACACACTCGAGACGTACCCCCTGGCCGCACCGCCTTTGAGGAGAGGAGCACCTCCGGGAAGAAAGACACTGAGGGGAAAAACTGGGTTGCGCTCATGGACCCAAGAAACCAATCTTCCAGCCTTGAAGGATTGGACAGGGGCACACAGGGTACCTCCAATCAGATCCCTTTGGCGTCTGCTACGGACAGGGCAGCGACCGCGTCCGAAGAGGTGAGGAAACTTCCACACCCAGAAACGCATGGTTGGATCGACCTTTCCAACATAAATTGCTCTTTTTTTATCCCGGATTGCCCAAGGAGGACCACTTGCGGCAACTCTGTGTGCTCACTGTAGGTCTCTTAGCTCTCTTATAAGCCACCAGCCCACAGGATGCACTGACAGCCGCCCAGTCGATACCTTCTGCTGTCAGCGGGGAGAGAGCAGGAACTCTTTTTTGAGAATTTTCTTCCTCCAACTCCAAACAGTAGTCGTGGTCTCCAGCTCTGGAACGGCAAGACTCCAAAGTGAAAGTCTGAAGGTGCATTGGATCTGTGCTCTATTTTACTCACGTAGTGACGAGGTGCACCTGGATGCAATCAGTGCACACCAATGTTCATTGGCCTTTTCTTAAAAGCTCAAAGGTGATTGGTCTCTCTTGCGAGTTCCCATATGTAACGTCGGAGTGACTCGACTGAAGGGGAACAACTTATACTGCTGATAAGCCTGTCGTGCTTTGTTCTGCGATAACAACCTGCTAGCTGTACATTATCCCTTACTACTACTACTAAACTAGTAATTTACAAGTGTACTAAAAATGCTACAAGTATTTAATTAGTAACCTTATTTACTATTCACTTTTAGTATAGTTGCAGAACAAGCTAAAATATGGATATAATATAGTTGCATACTCAAATTTTACTACTATTAGCCTATAATTAGTATTCTTTTATATACTAGAAAGAGGGCCAATTCAGTCCCAAAGAAGCATTGAAACAGTACACTTACAAGTATATTGCTAGTACACTGGTATTTGTATACTTACATAAAGTATAATTAAAATATACTTGAACTTTACTTAAGTATACTTAATAAAATAAACTTGAAGTATGCTACTTTTTGTTAAGGGTATACATAGGAACCTCATTTGGACAACTTTAAGGACGTTTCTCTGCACCCTCAGATTCCAAATAGTTGTCTGTCTGCCAAATATCATCCTGTCTTAACAAACCATTCATCAATGGAAAGCTTATTAACTGAGTATAAATCTATATAAATGACAATGTAGGGATAGCAGTTACACTTTTCACTCCAGTGATTTTATTCAGGGTCCAAGTCAGGTTCCAAACTTAAAGTCTTCAGTACATTTTTATTTTAATCACAAACAAGCCAAACCTCATCTGTTTTCTTACACACACTTTAATTTCATCACAAAGCATTGGCAAGATTATGACACCAGACCACAATAAGATACACATGGCAGCAATAAGATGCACACACACCCGTTCCACTACGGAGCAGAGATTTGGTGTTGCCCACAGACCCCTTCATATATATAGTATGTATATACACACATACTAACCATAATCTTGTATTTTACAATCAGTTCATTTTCAATACAATGACTTCATTATCGATACTAAGTAAACGTACATGTCGACACAAGGCAACAGAAGCACAACTCCCAGAGATGCACAACAAATACACATCAACACAGTAACAGAATCTGTCAGAACAGATGCTATATCCATTTAATCTCGTGTCAGGGTTTGAAAGATTCTAGAATTTATTTATCATTTCAGCTCCAGACAGATTGATTCACCAACCATTCTCTTTGGTCTGACATTTTCCACTACTGCATCAACAAATAAATAAATCGCACCATCTTGAAAGTATCACATAAACATAATTCTTGAGACATTTTTTCAAACCAGACACATCTTAATATATATATATATATATTCTATTATATGTACATTTCAATCAGACATGAATTATTAGTTTGCTAGGAAAAATACAAGAGACATTGTGGCCAAAACAAACACTGTGGAATCAAATAACATTCAGACTTTCAAAAAGAATACATTCACACAGTACCACATAACAAGTGCATAAATGGTGAAGTTTATTTTGTGTGTCCGCTATGCTGTATACTGGCGTGCAGACAGGAATGTAAGCTTACACCTTTAGCTTGTGTGACACCTCTATATAGATCAAGTCGACATTGACTAGTGTGTAAACATAAACACCACACAGCATCTTCAGTATAATTAACATTGCAGTGACTTCGTATGTTGACGTATAAGTCCACACTGGGCGTATTATTCAGATGCCCGTTACAATGTGATTAGTTGATATAGTACAGACAGAAAGAATGTGCTCTCCGACATTCTTCATTTATCTTTCTTTCAGCCGCTTCATTTGTAGTTGCTGCTGCAGTAACGCTTGGCATTCAGCAATCCCAGGATGCACTTGGTCAGAGGAAAAGCACAGAGAAAGAGAGGCGGTGGAGAGACAGAAAGAGAGGAGGAGGAGGAAGGACAATTGGCTCTAAGAGTCAAATGAAGGATGTGGATTCTCACTGTGAGAAGGACTTCCTTTGTTTGGACGGCTAAAAGACAAAAAAGAACAACAAATAAAACTAACAAAGGAAAAAAGCTTGGGAAATGACAGCATGGGTAGAAGGAAGAATGGGTTTGTCAATGTCAAGTGGTTATGATGGCTTGTGCTTGTTCACTTAAGTAAATATTAGCATTTTTGAATGTGATGGTGATGACAAATGTGAAGGATCTTTTTCTCATTTCAAATACATGGACTTTAATAGCTCCAGCTCTGATTCCCCTAAATGGTTGTGATTCCCTAAATAAATACATTTTTATTTTTATTCATTTTTTTATATAGCAGATTTTATAGCTAATTACCCTAGCAAATCTTATAAATTGTACTTTATTTTTAACTTCTTATTTTCTAAAATTGAAACCAGAAACCAGTTTTCACATACATTTCTTGTATGATTTTCTGTCAATGTTTTCTTGTAAATTAGAAAGGTGCAATATAACATTCAGACATTAATATGAAATCAGAATTTAAAAAACGTAAACAAAATAAAATAATATCCGTTTCAGATAAGGCAATACAAAAATCCAGAAGAGTAATTTAACTTGTATGTTTGTTAAAAAAGAAAAAAAAAAAGACTGCAACATTTAATGAAGTGTTCGGACAAGTAACATAAAATCTTAAAAGAAAAACATGCAGGTCACATTTATTCAGGGGTTGAAAACTGATCAGATGAAGGTTAAGGCTTGGCTGTTGCTAAGAAAGGTCAGTGTCATCTAGCATCCATGTGCATAAACGTTGAAGCAAACAGTGAAATAGGCTGGTACGTGGACAATCCCTGTGATTTTATGACTAGTGTTCTTCATTCCTAAATACAGGATATATGCTGGTAATGGATACGATGGCACCACATCTGCGCTCATGTAACAGTATACAATTATTAAGCAATGTAAAATATTCCTGTTGTGTAATTTTACAAAAGTAAATACACTTTCAAGTAAACGTGATACAGTATGCTTGGGTGCATGCACGTGATACAGTGTCAGGGGGTTCAGTGGTTTCCTCTGTCTGCTGATCGCCTGTGTTAATGCTCAGTGAGCGAGTCTCTGTAGGATCTGGTGGGGGAGGCTGGCGCTCTCCGACTTCAAAGATGACAACACACAGATTGATGGATGTGATGGATAAACAGGAGGACAGACAGATAACAGGGGAAAAGACACACGATTAGGAACGCAAAAGAACATAAAGACAAAGGCAGTAACAATGAACTAACAATGAAAATATACTGCATCACACACAAAGTGGACACATCAGAGATTCATGAACTACTAATGTCATGTTTTTAAACACCTACAGGAATAATAAACCAGACTATAATTTAGTTTAAAAATATAATAATAAAACTTGGATTAAAGCTGGGCTTCATGTTTCACAAGTAAACCATATGCTATATAGATGTTAAGTCTCATAAATAAATAGTTTCTGTGAAAAAAAAAAAGTAAATAAAACTAAATTATAATAATGGGAAAGTGTCAGGAACACACATCACACAAAAACATAAACAGCATGTCATATAACAAGTATTAAGAAAAATCTATATGTGTAGATCTATTGATCTATATTGCCCAAATTAAATTAAATGAATTTAATGTTTTTTATATAGTATATTTAAATACAACTATTGCTAAATTAAATTAAATATTAGTAAAAAAAAAAAAAAAGGATATGTTATTAAATTATTAATTATTGCTAGAAACTAAATCTATAACATACATTAAAGACTGAATTGTGCAACCAGGTATCTCTTCCTTATCAAATTAAATGGCAGTTCTAAGCATAGTTTACATTAGGACTTTAGAAAAATAAAATACTGCAAACAAATGAATTGACAGTAATAGACAACCTGGTATACTCATATTTAGTGAATGACAGGTGTTAAGGAACAGCAGTTGATAACACATTTTAAAGATGGAACCATGCAAGGACAGTTATGATGTCACAAAAGGACAATATGTCGAACATACCATTTGCGTAACTCCTCATTGGTCACTGATAGAAATTCTGAAACAATAACCGGAATCATTGTGGAAGGGATTTAGTGGGACTGAGTTTGAGGAGAACATGGGTTGACAGAAAGGAGGCAATGGGAGGAAGCAAAAATGTCTCCATGGTTTGTCGCGCTTAACTGGTCATTACATTTTCCTCCCAAACACGTACTTCATATCATGAGAGAATGATCTCACAAATCTGATGCACTGATGTTACTACACAGTACATACATAAACTCAATGATTCAAAGCAATGTTTGGATGAATATGCGCATGGAAAGGAGATGGAAAAAGAAAACCAGCGTAGTTGAAAAAACGTGTGAGTGGTTTGTTAGTGAAGGTCTCTGAGTTGGACTGTGTGTAGGAGTGTGTGAGCTGAGAAAAAAAGTAATGGACTGTGACAGGCGAGAGAAAAGTAGAAATAGCAGGAAAAGTGTTACTGATCTGTCTTTCTTGTGTTAAAGACCAGGGATCAGGTCAGGGCAGAAGGGCTGTAAAGGGTGTAAATGGAGGGTAGTTTGTAGATCATTGCTCTCAAAATCAATAACACTTGTATTACTCCCCACACTACGCAAAACACATTCTATGGCCCCTAGGCTGTATTTAATTCAATTAAATATTTCAAAGGGCCCCTTCATTTGCATGTGCACCATCTGAATTGTTACACAGAACATTATTACTTTTGTTTATATATCAGCTAGGTAATTATGTTTAGCACAATTACTGCATGAATAAACTTCCTGTCTGACTCACCTTGGGACACCTGGTGGGACGCGGTTGGGACGAGAGGGGACCTGGGGCGGGGGGCCACCGAAGGGGTCAGGAGAGGCTCCAGGTCTGGAAGGCACAGGAGGTGCTCCAGCGGTAGGAGGTCCTGGGGCAGTGCGTCCACCTGGACGAGGGGGCCCAGGTGGGGCCCGACGCTGAGGAGTGGGGCTAGACATGGGAGATCTGTTGAGAAAATAAGAAAAATATTATTTTGGCTTGAGAAATCTATTTTTTTACTTTCTTTCTTTTCATCTGCCCATCTTCCAGCTTGTCTCTTAATAATGCTAATAAGTTATCTTCAAGCTTGATGTCTATTGTCAGACCAGCATAAACCAGTTTAAACCAGCATCCCAGCATTAAAACATACCTAATCAGGATTTTTTCAGCAGGCTTAAAACACAACCAAACACACAACTAAAATGTTAATACTGGAACACAAAATGTTAAACATGCTAACAAATTAAAATTAAATGTCCTGATAATTTATTTACCCCCATATCATCCAAGATGTTTGTGTCTTTTTTTCTTCCGTCAAAAGGAAACTAAGGTTTTTGAGGAAAAAAAATCTGTCCACTAAATGGAGAAAAATCCTGGAAAGTTTTCATCAAAAACCTCATTGCCAAATCAAATCAAAACCAAATAAGACATTTCATTTGACAAAAAAGAAAGACATGAACATCTTGGATAATCTGGTATTATGGTATAAATATTATTAAGACAACACCAAATAATAAAACATTAAACACCTAATGAAATCAAAAGCAGAGTTTTGGCAATATCAAAATGGTTTAACTGAGCTAGGATAATGTAAAGGCTATTAAAAAATGATCTTTGATATTTTTCACCTCAATTTCATGTTTCAGTATAAAAAAAATGAAAAGCCATATCATTCACATTCTTAATTAAATCATAAAGTGTACACTGAAACTCATCAAAAACATTGCTAAATTAAATTTAAAAAAATTTGACACAGTACCTGCGCCCTGAAGGTCCTCCTTGTACCTGCAGCCACGAGTCATCCACTGGCGGGGGCATGGCAGTGGTGACGGTAGTGGTGCTAATGTCCCCGATGATGTTGAGGGCCTCTTTCAGAGCGTGGTACATGCGCAGCATCTCCTCTCTGTGCTGAGCCTGTTCTGCTGACTCCTCCATCAGAGAGTTCTGGTCTCCACACGAGTACAAGTTAGCCAGCAACTCAGCGTGGATGAATTCCTTAGTCTATGGGAAGAGAAAGCAAGAGAAAACTGCGCTGTGCCGGCTGTATTTGCCTGGAACTGCAGGTCTAAGAAACATCTAGTAAGAAACTAACTTATATGATTATTAGTTGATATCCAACAGCTTACGTTGTTGATCATGAGATGCATGATGGTCTTGGGCATGAGGTCCCGCACAGTCTTGTTGACAATGGCCATGTAGGAGTCCACAAGGTTCCTGATGGTCTCCACCTGCCTCTCAAGCTGAGGATCCATGGAGTGCATAAAGCCATCTGAGCCGTTCTCCTCACTAGCATCACTCTGCTGAGGACCAGCAACACGTATTGATACACAAAATAACAGCACTAATAAAATTATGGACACGTCGAGAAACAAAGAGTGGAATAATAATGCAAATGAACTCCTATCACTAGATTGATTTGATCTCTGTCCTCAACAGTCAACCAATGGTGGAGTTAAAACCATCATTTAGTTAAATACAACACACTGATATTCAGAGAGGAATGTGTTTACATATGACAGATTGGTAAGGTAAAAAAATCAGTCAGAGGAAAAACTTACCTTCTCTTTATCCTGCAGATGTAGCAAGAAAGTACAATATGTTAATTAAGTTAGTAAGCTATCAATGTTTGTTAGAATTGCATCGGTGACTGGTTATACATGTGGTAGCTGTTACAACACAGTAATGAGTTAATAAGTTAATATGACTGAGAGATGATCATTGGAAGCATTCACGTACAGTGATGCGCTCTGGGTAAACTCCAGCTCGTAGGAAGGACGCCTTCCAGCTGTCCACCTCCTCCTGAGTGTCGCAAGCCAGCTCAAGCTGTCTGTAGTCTTTATACACGTTCCTGAGACAATAGTCCAACAACATGCATGAGCAATGAGTCATACTGTGTTTATGAAATAAAAAATGACCAGACAATGGTGCCAGTTGCGACGAGCCAGTCATAAGTAGCATGGGTATATTTGTAGGAATAGGCAACAATACATGATCATTTTTCCTTTTTTTACCAAAAAGCATTGTAATAGTAAGTAAAGATCATGTTTTATGAATATATTTAGTAAATTTCTTATCATAAACATATCAAAAATTACTTTTTTATAGCTTAGAAATTCACTTGGGCAACTTTCAAGGCTATTTTCTCAATATTTCGATTTTTTTTTTTTTTTGCACCCTCAGATTCTAGATTTTTATATAGTCGTATCTCAGCTGAGTATTGTCCTATCCTAACATTAATGAAAAGCTTATATATTCAGCTTTCAGATGATGTATAAATCCAAATTTCCAAAAATCTCCAAAATATGACTGGATTTGGTGTACTTGGCCACAAATCTAGTTTAAATTATTATATACATATTTTCATTATAAATGTTTATTATATATCAATGTTTATTATTCATGCAAATCAGCATATTTACAAGGACTTCTGAAGTATCATAGGACACTGGATTAATGAAGCACAGCCATGAGCAAGCAGACTTTTCAGCACATTCCTAGTGTTTTTAACTCACATGCACATTTTGCACGATGCAATTCATAAAATAAAAATACAAACATTTTGGTATCCAGTCTGTATTGGATTCAGTGTGCAGCTACCCACCTTCTTGTTTAGTTTATATTCAGATGAATTATGCATTAAGTATATTAATGTACATCTTTATTTTTTAAAGCTCTGCAGGAAATATTTTCCCTAACCTTTGTTCCGTGTTAAAGAGAGCAAACACGTGCTTGCTGGACATGAAACTCTTCTCTATATCTCTGAGCTTCAGGTTGTCCAATGGCAGCATGTACTTCTTCTCCTTTTCCTGCAGAGGGCAATAAGCACAATTAAAAAGTTATTAAAGCATCAGAGAACCCTACCAGATCAGGGACTGCCAATTAAAGAAAACTTTTGTATTTGCAGAACCTGTATTTCCTTTAAATGTATGGCAAAAAGCAGAAAACAATACTTAGACTGCTAGTTTAGCACTCTTTTATGACCACATGAATCTGTATGAACACTTCAGGAATTCACAGGAATTATAGTTAACAGTTAGTGCTTACACATCAATCCCATCAGCTATAACACTAAAGGGTTAACAAGTACTTGCAGTGTGAGTATTGATTCCACACGGGAAGTATCCTGATTTATGACTCACACACTTAATCAGCAACACACCAGCTGGAGATGGAAATCCTGCATGAACTGAATTAAACTCTTCTCTTAAAGATTAAAGTGTGTGTTTTTCTCATATACCTAAAGGGGACAGAAAGGTTGTTGTTTTTTTTCATTCAGATTTATGCTTATCCCTTTTAAATGCAAAAGTGAGAGCTGAGAGATGACACAATGAAGCATGTAGGAGGAGGAGAGGGAGTGAAGATGAAAACACTTGCATGTTAACAGTGTGAAGCATCCAAATCTGAAGAGTAACCTACTTACAAACCACCAGAGGAATGCATTTCAGCATCAACTCAAAATTATCTGTACATCAGCTACACTTTACATCACTTGAGGTCAGTACTATATTATATATATAGTATATAGTGTGTGTACATATATATAAAAACACATTTACAATATGAATTTGCAAGGTAATATAAGATATTAAGGTAATAAAAAAACAAAAAGTTTGAATTCTCATAAAATCACAAAGAATACCTGTATATGTAAAATTAAGGAACAGGTCTTTTTTTAGAGAATGATCATAATATATATTTGGCACATGGACAAACTTTAAAAGATAAAGATGACTAAGGCTATGATTCATTTAAAGACTTTTAAAAAGTATTATCATAAATATTATAAATCAAAATAAATCAGTTTGACAAACTGCATTTTTCAGTGAAATTTCGGTGAATTTATTTTTCAATTCAACTGTAAATGTAAATACTGCAAATACTGAGTAAACACCTATAAAACACTTACAAACATGTCGCTCATATATAAGGTAAGATATTAACTTTGGTATTTCTGGTATTTCTGCTGTAAATATGACTGCTAGTAAGCCGCTAGTATTTCCAATTTGAACTGGAAGTGTAAATATATTAATTAACCACAATTTATTTCGGACCTAGAACTGTATGTTTCCAAAAAATGCATGAAAAAGTTCAAATTATGCAAATATGTTACTGAGTGACGTGGAGCCATAACAGAAAAAGATTCGAATTGCTGACGCAGTGGCGGTTCTACATGGAATTACTCCCTGGGCGAGACCCCCTCTTAGCATGCTTAGCGCCATTCTCGCATTTTTGCACGCACATAGTGTTGTGAGCTCTCGCTGTGCAGAAATGCTTGTGAGAATGGTTTTCTGCGTGTGCATATGAGCACGTCTTGTTTTTATGTGCGCTAGATATTAAACTAGGCTATTTAAACGCCATAGTCGCAGGTAGGCTATAATAGATAATAGAACACCGCTTAGGGGCGCAGATGATTTTTTCCCACAATTAGTGCTTGTGCCGACCCCCGCCAAAAAAATGCCACCCTGGGCAGCTGCCCCGTTTGCCCACGCCTAAAACCGCCACTGTGCTGATGACTCATTTAGGCGAATGTGAGCCGACTCTTTTTTTTTTTTGATAGACAATAACTTTATTTATCGTGCGCTGAATGCGAATGTTAACAAATAGTATTATAAAGTATTACTACATTTTATCAATAATATATAAATCTGAATTTCATGTTCTGGCCCCAATGAAAGTTTGCAAGGGCCTCCCAAACAAGAACAAATTATTTAAATGAATATCCATTTTTATTCCATACATTATAATGTTTTGGCACCTTAATTGCACTTACAACAATTTCTAGAATTTAATAAAAAAATTAATAAAATTTAAGTGTTCAAAGCTGAAGAACTTAATCTTCAAATAGCCTTCCAGTGTAACTGCACTGCTGTAAAAACATTTTTGCTTGCTTTTACAACTAATAAAAGCATCTAAGTTATTATCTGTGGCAATCACCAGCAAGTCAAAGATGCTGTCGATAGCTCTGACCTTATCGTGAACCCAGAGCATTCCTTTAACAACCTCAGAAATTCAGATCAATTTTCAAACACAAGGCTTCAGAACCGCTGACCGAGCAGACGCTGCTGTCTTGTGACAATAAACCTTCCATCCAAACTGCCAGTTTCAGAGATTAATGTCCACAAAAACCAATATAAGCCCACAACTCCAAGCACGGATCAAACGGCGTGAGGATGATTAATGTCTCTTGTTTATAGGTCACCACCATGTCACCATCTCCACATTTAATAAGAGCCCTTCTGCATTTCAGAGCAACGCACTGTGGTGAGCCTAAACTTCATACCTGACTTCTGAAGCACCTCGTCTCAAGGCTTGTTTTAAAACACAAAAAAGCATGAGTGTAATCGTTAGGGGGGTTGTAAGCCAGTATAAAGAGCCCTTTATCCAGTACGAGGAGAGGAAGTGAGCTTCAGAATAAATAGCAGCGTAAAGAGAGGTGCAGACCACAGGACTACACATCTGGAGATATTACAATTCCATCTCCATGCCAAGAAACTCAGTCAGCAACACCACCCACACCTTCACACACACGCGCACACATAAACACACACAGATGTCAGAAATATATCTCAAAGCAAATGTTGAGTCTGACAGGTCTTCATCAGTACCAGCTTTCCTCGTCTTACTCTTTTGTGACCTCTGACCTCTCACTTCCTGTTTAACAAGAAAAGAAACATAAAATTAAGGCGGGGGGAAAACAAAAAAAAAAAAGCTCCACCTCTTTCTCTCCCTCCTTTCAGCTCTTCCAGGAGTCAAAAGTCTGCCACGTCGATTCTGAAAAATCCACGTTTGAGAGTACGAAAGTTGCTGTGTGTTTTTATTGATGGTCAGTTTTTGCGATGCAAACGCTGCACATCTTATCTTTTTTTATACATATACGTTTGCAAAATGTCTGCTCCTAATCTAGGATGGATTTTATGAGTCGACGGGGGTGAAAGGGCCGGGAAACCCAATGCTCCTTGCCACCCACATTCTTCGCCTTCTCATACCACCATCAAACACTCAGAGGTTTTAAAGGACCTTCCTTTCCTCCTCCTCCCCCACTCACCTACCACTCTTTTGGCATCTCACACACTCGGACGTCCAGCCGAATGAAGCCAGAGAAAAAGAGAGACGGAGACGGAGAACAAGAAGGATGAAGGTTTTTGGAGGACAATCGGAACATCTAATGCCAAATCTGATTGGCACAGACGCACAAACTTTGAGGTATTTCTTGTCCCTTTGAAGTATTTATCATCTGCGTACAGTAGAAATAGATCTGAAAGTCTAAAGTTAAGGAGGGACAATGGGCTGGATACATATTTTCACATGACTAGGCAAACTGAAATAGATATATAACTAAAATATTTCAGTAATAGATTTTGCCAAAACAGCATTCGAGAGCAAATTCGAAATTAATGATCTATGATGAACATTAACTTTCTCATCTGCTTTATTCTACGCTTACTTCCAAAAACACATTTGGAAATGGAACATTTGCTTGTGTGAAAGGGTGTGGTGATACTCACAAAAGGGTCCGGTCATTAATACAATTTAATACGTGCATGTACATGGTGTACGGTATGATCTTTAATGTTTTGTACACATTCTTTCCTTAGCACTGTTGGACTCATCTCATCTCCCCATGAAGAGTCATGCCCACCCCGCTTTCCCAGTGTTCAGACTACCTGTTCAGGGCGTAGAGATTGTACAGTAGTCTGCACATTGGTTAGGCTGTGTCGGGGGTGCACACATATCATCTAGTTCTGTTCATCAACGTCTCGTCATCTCTGCATGTCTTCCCATGGAAATGTGCATGCCTTCATGTGCTAAGTAATGTCTGTGTATGTAAGCGTCTTTAGGGAAGAGGATTACACAGCGAGATCAACTAAGTCTGACAAAACTTTCCCTGGAGACATTTAGAAACCTCCTCTGCAGAAAAATCAATTAAGTTCTGTAAATAATATTGCATATTTGTTTAGTTATATCTATTTTTTATTTTGTACTCTATATATATATATATATATATATATATATATATATATATATAAAACGTAAATATATTTATATATATATATATATATATGAAAATTTTCAAATAATAATAACCCAAATTTTAAATTATATTGTGTGTAGATATATAATATATATAA